>CM074314.1:1168245-1430745 GCA_037194245.1 Opsariichthys bidens
ATTTCTGGGAGTCGCCAGTGGCTTTTTGCCTCTTACTCACCTCCAGCCGTTCCTGTTTGACTTCATCCACCTCCTCTTCCTCCACCAAAGACAAGAATTCCCCCGTCTGGTCGATGGAGCCCAGAAAGTCCTGCGCCAGACGCTGCCTCTTGTTGGCACTGCTGCTGCTGTATTTGTCTGCAAGAGGACAGAAACGGGGAGATTTGCTGACTCTCCTTCCAGCACACATCTGCAGGCCAGCTGGGCTTGTTTACACCTGACTCGAGATGCAGCGGCCCACTTCCCTCTAGTGCTTTATGTTTTTACCCCGAGTCATCTCGGCAAGCCAAACCTCTGAAACCCAAAGCCTTATATCTCTAAAAAATATAGGTGAATGTGAAATCTGCTATAGAACGAAAGTATAAACTTTGAATAAGGAAAAATCAGCCGGGGGTTGCCGTTTAGTCACGCGGAGTTCCAATTAATGGATTTGAATTATGCGTTGGGTGTTAAATCTTCCCTTCAATGGATAGTGCTCTTAAAAGGTTTATTCTATGACAATCTCTTTCAGTTAGTGAAAAGTGATGATCTAAATAAATCCAATATTGTAAAATATCTGTAACCAGTATATTGTGTGTAGGAAAAGATAAACGACTTCAAAAGCTCAAAAGTATGATTTTTTTTTTTTTTCCCCAAACAAATTTGATTTTAGAATTATAACTAAATAAATACAATTTAAAAAGTATAATATTATATTATAAAGCAAAATCAAATATTTTCCTAAAATATCACATGACGCTCCTAATGAAGTTGATCAATTTGGCTGATGAATGCCCAAAGCAAGGGCTGAAATCTAGAAGCTCAAAGACGAACCTCGAATACGGGTGAGTTTTCATTTGTGTCACATGTTTTGTTCACTATATACAAAATTCCCACAGCAGCATAATTCCAAATCTACCACAGCAAACGACTTTCACTTTTTCCAGCATGTTCATGCGGTTCAGCGTCAGTGGGCATTACAGGCCTAAAGCTCCAGGGTGGGAAAATGAAAAAAAGGAGGAAAATGTTAATTAAATGAAAGGAAACACACTGATTAAACACACTTCTGTGAAGTAACGTCTGGTTGTGAATGACAGAAATAGCCCCAGAAAATGTTTAATCAAGGTTACTGAATTTATGACACCTAAATAACAGCTTGTTTTATAGGCTTCAGGTTCGCTGGTCCTGGCACGGCACAACCTTGAACAGACTGTAATTGTGGAGTTCCTCTGTAAACGGGGCAATTCAAAAAAAGTCCCTTTGTATAAACTCGCTTTTAAATGATACAAATACATTGACGCACATAATTACTAGCGCATTTTTGGCTTTAAAGAATCCTTAATTTGACATTTGATACAAGATTTGGACGAATAAAAGGCCTTGGAAAATCTTGGTTTGGACGATGGTTAATCTAATAATGATGAAATGGTGCATTAAAATCTAACTAAATAAACAGTAGTAAAGCATATTTGATCTAGTGGATTCATCCTTCAAAATTAACAAGTTCAAGCACAGAACGGCATTTCAAATGTGCCTGTAACACGGTGATCAGAAGTTCTTTGATCAAAAGATAAAACGGCGAATAAAAATACATAAAGGTTTTCATAATGCATTTTGTTCGAGACTAACTTAACTTAACTAAGCATCTGTTTACAGAACAATGTCTAAATTCGACCAACCACTCAACCAACAACGTTTTTTCACGTTTTGCACATCCAGCGCCCATGTTGTTTAAATAGCAAATGCACTCGCGCCCATATGTTTGCCCGTGGGCGTGCTGGTCTGAAAACGAGGTGTGTTCAGGTGCATTGATTGGCAATTCAAAACGACTGTGCATTGACATCGCAACAAAAACCTGGTCTAAAGTCAATGGCGCAGTATTTTTATCTAACACTAAATAGTTATTTAAATTAAAGGGCACGTTAGTAGTATGCGCCTATAGGCGGGTGCATAACACTGCTCGTTACAAACACAGGGACGCACAGCAGCACCCAAACATGCCAAATATTTCAAATAAAAGGATTACAATGTAAAAGATTATTATTGTGTATGCCAACATGTCATAATGGACAGTCATAGCATGCATCGGAATTAACTATTTGCAGTAATGGCAAATTAAATTGGCTAATTATTCGACCAATCGTGGCAAAATGCACATGTATTTAAACTGACTCATCAGGTTGAGGGCGTCTATATTACGCCATGGCTCACCTGGCTTTTAAAGGGACTGGGAGATGACACTGATTGGTTTATTGCACGTTACGGCCTAAACGCACCCATTACTCATTAAGAGACAAGGTGCAACAGTTTCGGACCATGTGTCTGGCGAGCCGACCATTTTATCAATCGCAAAAGTGGATTCAGACCTTTCAGATCTTAAAACAGGGCCCTAAATGTTTAAATACGACCAACATTTCCGAGCGAAACGGGATATTCAATGAGGGTCCAAATTTTTTACACTGAGAACTGAGCACATGGTAAAAAGTGTCTCAACATGAAAAATGATGAATTGCTCTCAATAAGACCATGTAGGCACACGTGGTAAGAAAATAAACAGAATTTCACAACGACAATCTCATGCTACTCTATCGCTCACCCCAGATCTGCTGAGCAACCTAAAAGAAAAGACAATAGCCGGCTGTAACAGAAGTTCCTCATTGGCAGTTTAGTTTTGTTGGGGTCACTTCACGAACACTGTATGGAAAGATATCCAAACCCCACATTGCTCTACATTGCCCTCTTTTGCAACCCTCCGAACACACCACACCAGAGGAAAAACCACCTCCTAACACGGGCCTGCTCCCACCGCAGGCCTCCTCACACTGAAACAATTCCCTCTTATATTTTATATTGCATGCAATAACGTAGATAATACTCAGGGAACAATGATCTCCCGATTGAAGGCGTCACGGATAGGGTCACAAAACCTTCAGAGCCAAAAAAAAAACACGCCACACATTAAAAAGAGAAAGCTATGGAAAAGCATCTGCGTTCAGACACGGAGACTCCGGACTGCGCAATCGGTACGCTGCATTTCAATGTTCTTCCATCTCTCAAGTTACACTCTAGATGAGGAGCAAGAGTTGCATGACATTGCACGGGAAGGCCACCGCTTCTGCGGATGGTTTTCCTCCTTTGTGCTCATTTTTTGGTGATACTGATGAGGGCGGCGAAGTGCTGTTCAAAGCATATTGATGCCAAAGCTTCTGTCTGCAGTTTGGTTAATGACTCTCACTGATTGACTGTGGCAAACAAAATTACCCTGCTCGACTATGCTCATTATGCACGGCTTTGTCATTTAGGGCAATGGATAAATGTTAAATTCTGTTGATGGGGGGAAAATGTTCCGAATATCTTATGGAGAAAATCATTCACGGGGAAAACTGCGATATATATACGAAATTACAATATGTTAACTTGGGTTGGGAATCGCAAAAAGGTTCTCGTTCAGAAACGGTTCCATTTTTACACAATTTTTGGAAGAGAATCATTTCCATGATGTTTGGATCCATTAATGGTTAGAAAAGACTTGAATTCTTCCAGAATGGCATAATATAATATGACAGTGATCAGAGTGCATCTTATTTTCTTTTTAACATTAAATTAGCACACGATTCATTATTTGTTGTTATCTAAAAGTCAGGTTTAAGATACATAAAAAAAATTCTGGAAATATCAGAAAACACTACACATATCATACCTGAATCCAGCAGGTCCTCATCGTCGATGGTTTTTAGGACTTTGGATTTGTAGTCTCTGAACTGCATGTACTTGATGAGCCGCCGTAATTTTTTCTTACCGAGTAAAAAAAAAAACAAACAGACTCAGTGTTTAAACTAAAACAATCTCCATCCATCTATCCATCTCACAAGGTGATCTTTGAGTTCTTATTTCTCCTTAAATTCAAGAAATGTAATTCCTTGCTGGGTGATACATTCACTTTTGCTGGCAATACTGAATTAAACTGCGATGTGAATATCATAATGGAAAAATATAATCAATCAACTTATATAATCTACTAGCCTAATTCACTGAAATCATATACATCAAAAAGATCAAAATGTTTTATTATACCAACCAGCGCTACTTCTTGCTTTCAACCTGTGGTTGAAAAGCAAAAGAACTACAAAAACAACAAAAATGTTCAATAACCAAACCAGTAGTCCATAAATAGGAAGGGTAATGATTTATGTTGCGGTAATGTCTCATATTTGTGTGCCTTTACCTTGTCTTTCCTCATTAGAAAGATGATATCCTCTGGTGAAATGACCCTGGCCCCTCTCAGGAGGGCCACTTCAGCGGCCTGATGGAGCTGAGGGAGGAAAGAAAGGCAGTTCAATCAGTAAGAAACTGGGAGTATGCAACAATCAGCGCTTGGTAACATCTACCGAAAGATGTTTTTAAAATCAGCACATTGACGCATTGCATGTGCAGTCTAAAGGCCTTGAGGAAACTGATTTTGAGAGCAGGACTTATGGCATGATGTGAGATTCGGGTCTTGAGCAATAACGTATAACTTTGCTATTTCTGTTCTCTGCTTTCAAATGTGTCAGAAAATGTCCTTGTCTACAATGTAAACAGAGAGAAATGCATCAAAACAAGAGATAAAATTGAACTGACCACAGCAAAATACCACGTGACGGTGGTCTGGATTTGCAAACAAGACAAACGGCCTAGAAACAGGTTTCTAACATTTGTTTTATGTGTGCTGGTTTAATGTAAAGATTAAAAAGACAATCATCTCAACCTTTTTATGCTTTTTTTTTTTTTTTTTTTTTAACAGTGCATGAGAGGTTTGCAGAGGAATGTCTAAATCACATGCAACTAAATCTATAAGTTTGAGAAGGACAAAAAACCTGTACTGAAATATGTCTGGTGAAGTGCTATAATTTCGCTTTGTTGCCAAAAGAGGAAAAACAGCTCATTCATCATGGTGGAAATGATAGCCGTTCTTATGTAAATCAACATATCCCATGAACGCTCTAGAATTATGGCAAATCTCATGGAAGGACTGTAGTGTTAACTTACTGATATTTTTAAACCCGTTTTTACAAAAGGGTTTTAAAAAAAAAAAAAAGGATTGAGTTTAACGGAACTATTTTTTGTAAAACTGCTTTGGAACCATATGTGAAAAGTGCTATATAAATATACTGATGCGAACTGAATTAAACAGCTAATGATCAGTGACGTATATAATAACAAACACAAAAAGAGCAAGATTTGATTACTTGTACACCTGGTTTCCTGGTTAGTTAAAAAGTTGATTTAATGTTGAGGACAAAATACAGTCTGACAAATGTAAAGCAAATACCTATTCAAGCTTTTCATTCAGCCACTGAATAAAAAAATAAAAAAGGTAACTGACTTTTTTTCTCTCGCAATGGTGACTTTCTCAGAATTGAAATAAACTCGCAATTGCTTTACAAAGTGAGAATTGCGAGTTTATGTCTCACAATTCTGAGAAAAAAAGTCACAACTGCAAGATACAAACTCAAACTCAAAAGGAGTTCCTCACAATGCTGACTTTATTTCCTGCAATTGAGAGTTTACACCCCACAATCCTGAGAAAAAAAAAATCTCAGAATTGTGAGATAAAAATTCGCAATTATCTTTTTTTTTTTTTAAATTTTGTGGCAGAAATAAGCTTCCACAAATACCTTCAGATAATAATAACAATAAAAATATTACTGAAAGCAATGAAACAACTTAAAAGATGACATTAGGCATGCAAAAATATCTGGGTGAATCTCAAAAAAAAAAAAAAAAGCACTCCACTGTAAACCGGAACAGTACTACTAACTTCTAAAGATTGAGTACACTGCAATTAAAGTCTGTTAAATCATTCGTGCAACTTAAAACAATTACATGATCTGAACGAGGAGATTCGTTTTATTTTTGAGTATACCCTTATACTTAATTATTGACAAAGTGGTATCATCCACATCATGTACATCACCAGAAGAATCCATTCAACATTAAACTGACCTTCAGCAGATTTCAAGCCCCCAACATGCTTTAAGTCACACTGTGTAAGGAGAATAAATGTTGAAATTGAATGTTATTTTGCACAAGATTAATAAAGGCGAAGATGTGTTATTGCTTAATACTCTGTCATTTTGGTATTTAAAGTAGTTTCTGTGACGTTGAGGTTTTGTAGGGTTACCATTGTGGTGAAGAGTGGTGCCTGCGGTTAGGTCGAGGTTGTAGGTTAGGTGTTAGTTTCTTCAATATTTCAATTCAATTGTAATTAGCGAGTTTATGTAGAATTGCATATATATTTTTTTAAGTTCTACTAAAATAATCTGAGTTGTTTAAGTATCTGAATATCTGAATTTAATGGGTCTTATAACCAACCACTGCATCAAAATAATAGAAAAATGAGAAACATTATGTAAGGTAAACAATAGTTTTAAGTAAAGTGGAAATTTTTCAGTTGGACTTAGTTGTTATTTCTAATTATTGTTTCCTTAAAACATTTGAGCTTTTTTAGTTAATCTGTGTTTTACAGTGTTAAGACATTTTGCATTTTAAAAAATGTAATTGTAATTGATTATTACATGATATTTAAGCTTGAAAATGTACTTAACCACAGAATTCAGAAAGTGCAAAAAATTTTGTTCTTGAACTGAATAAAATATAACTGTTGAACAAAATAAAACTTTTAAAAAATGTTTGCATTTTAAATTTAAACTGAAAACGGATTGGGGGGGGGGGGGGGGGGAACCCCCAGAAACCTATCGACATGCTCTCCTCAATAAAGAGCTCTTGTTGGTAAAGCCACTGAAGGGCCCTTGAAATATCCTTGACTCTGGAGTGTGGGGCCAATTAAACTCACGGAATTGACTACAACTCATCCAAAAAAGAAAAAGATGCTATTCTTCATGAAGAGGTAAGAACTTAACCCACCTCGAGTCTTGGAATACACACAAGCAATTCTCAGCGTCAGTAAACATTTGCTGGTCATAAATATATTTGCTCGCAAGCGTACATGTGAGCGTGAAGTCTGCGAGCAGAACGGACCCCACACATGCACACACAGGGGGAGCATTTACCGCCGCGCGCCAAGAAGAGTTTAATATAGATCTCTCTGGCCTGGCATTACACCAAGGTTGACATTCCGACTGCCATGTCTGTCCCACCGTTTCAAAGAGGAATAGTTTTTAATAGACAAAAATGGCTGTAAGTATGCAAAATCTCATCCCTCACTCTCCGCACGTATCCGAGCCAAAATTCCCATGATCCTCAAAAACCAGAACCACTTGCCTGAGGAATTATATTTATAAAAGGAGAGCATTCTGATATACTCGTTGCATTTTGAGCCGTTGTACAATAACACTTTAACTTTTATGACCTATTCGACTTAATGCGCACTAGAAAACCAAGAATAAAAGGGCATTTTAATAATCATTTATTTCCTTAAATGCATACAAATCCATTTGAAGGAAACTTTTGACTGAATTTGGCCCAAAGGGGGGGAAAAAAAACACGATCCCTTAAAAGTCTCACAGTACGACTCTTTTCAGGCTTAAGGAAGGTTTTTCCGTACCATTTGCAATTCCTGGCTCATAAAACGGTCTTCTGCAAAATATCAGATTAATTTTAGTAATTGCTCTAATTTTACAAGTTGATCAAAGCTGTGAGGCTAAATGAAGCTGGTGCGGTTATTCCATTCGGGATGGCTCAGGGACTTCATGAACACTAGGATCTCTATGAATTTTTTTTCCAGCGGTTCAGGGGTCGACAGTTTTAGCATTTCTGAGATGCCCGAGTTATCGCACTACAGAGTTATTCATAAAATTGAGGGTGTTTTTTTACCCATCTCCATAATATCGTTTATGGTTTCAATGAAAACACAGGAGACTGAATCTGATATGTAAACACGATGATGGTTTGATTGACAGCTGGCCTCCTTATTTTCTCTCAAAGAGGTCCTTGAGTATGATTTCACTTTAGTTAGTGTGAAATGTTGCTGTTTGAGTCTAAACAACCTCAGCAAAGTTACAAAGTTCAAAGGGAGATATTTTCTTTTACAGAAATAGCTTTTAAGGACTACAACAAACGGCTTCACAAACGAGGGTCAATTCAGCGCTAGATTTGCACAAAAGATTAACATGACGGCACACGCTAGTTGGTGAGTCGAATCAAATCGACGGCAACCACATAAATGTATCCACTAACCATTCAGAAACATCCAGATGCATTCTAGAGGATCTTCATCAGCGTCCGACTCCAGTTTGAACAGTGTAAGGCTGAACATCATTACTGACAATGAAGCAACTGAGCAACTGAATCACACTGTTAAAGCTCCGTCCTCTTCTGGAAAGGGGGCCGGGAGCAGCAGTTCATCTGCATTTAAATGGCATGTTTTTGCTCACACCCAAATAGGGGCAAATTTGACAAGCTATAATAAATGGCGAGCCTAGAATGGGTCTGTAAAGTTTCAGCTCACAGATCAGAGACTTATATTAGATCTTGCAAAAGAGGCATTATAGGTCCCCTTTAAAGAAACGCCGAAAAACACTTCAACTAAAATCAAACACATTGATATTTTTGTTTCAAAAGAGCAACTTGTACACTGAAAGAGCTCCACACCACTACGAATTCAGTGCCAATGACTTCAGAGCCAGATTCCTGGCCTGAGGAAAGCACACAGGTCTTGTTCCCTAATTAGACAGATCAATTTTAATTACAACACATTTTCAAGTGACACTGGCCTCCTCGGGGCTCTGGTTCATGTCATGTTACAGTGCCGGAGAAGAAGGCAGAGCTTTCATGCAACAGAATGGCAGAAGTCAAATAAACAAGCTTGCTGAAGATAATTTCCTCTCCTCTGCTACCGCGGCACACTGAAACGAAATCCATTATTTGATTACACTGGAAAAGGTAACAGGAAGACCGGGGAGAATTCCACTCACAGCGTCCTTGTAAAGATCAATTACACCATTTCCTTTGAAAGACGGCAAAATAAAACAAGCTCCGATATTTTCAGAACTCACCTATGAGACAGGCAGATTTTAAGTTACTTTAACTGGAAAACTCACTCACATCACCTGAAAATCTAATGTGATGGCTGAAAACTTCATTACGCTTTCAACACGAACCTGAGGGCCACTTTTTATGGTGCAGAGCTTCTAAGGAATATTGCATTGTTTTAAAAGTAAGTGACATGGATAATCAAACAACACCTATCAAAAACACTCCTGGCTTATATTTTCCTAAAAAGTAAGTCTAAAGAGTGTGTCTAAAAAGCATATATATATATATATACACACACACACACACATACATCACACTCTTTTTAGACACAGTCTTTAGACCTACTTTTTAGGAATATATATATATATATATATATATATATATATATATATATATAAATAAATAATAAAGAGAAAAAAGAGGGGGGGATATGCTTAAGTCAATAAAAAATTTTTTTTTAACAATTTTATTTTTCTGTCAATAATATGGCTGTGTGCGTTCACAATTTGTATTCATTTATAAATAATTATAATACCTCTGATTTCTCAGTGTTATGAAGCAAGGTTCCTTGGAGACCAATGTTGAAAGGTTGTTTAGGTAATTGGGCAAATCACAAGAAAACATGACCAAGTCACGTTTCAGCCCAAATCTATTATATCTTACATTTCGAAGTAAATAAAACAGACATTTTTAGGGATATTTATTATAGCTCTTAATTAAGTTTATTATATAGTGTATATATATATAATATAGTATATAATAATTATAATTTTTTTTTTTACAGTATTAGTAACCCTAATTAAGAGCCGTAATAAATATCCTTAAAAATGTCTGTTTTATTTACTTTACAAGATATAATAGATTTGGGGTGAAACGTGACTTGGTCATGTTTTCTTGTGATTTGCCCAATTACCAAAACAACCCTTCAACGTAGGTCTCCAAGCAACCGTGTGTCTTGTCATAAACAATTAGTGAAAAACACTAATGCAGCGGTGTTATCGCCAGAACACAAACTCTTGCAGCTCGACAAGACAGAATGTTTTGCTTGTGTTTTGCGGTTAAATGGTGATGTTTGGCAGAGGACCTTATCAATGTTTGTCGAAACTCAGAGTCCCTGTGAGACGGGCAGTTCAATAAATAAAATAACTTTGGCCTCCAGATATGGCTCGGGTCCTTCGGTGTCGGTCTGTGGGAGGGTTTTTTTGTCCTGTTTTATCGTCCATCAAGCGAAAATCTGATGGCTTAGAACAGTAATCGTTTGAGGGTTTACTCAAACAGCATCTCTTCTTTGTTCCAAAATGGTCCCAAATGACAATTAAACGGATGCTTCATAAAGCAAAACTTGAGCTTACTATACAAAAACCACATGATGATGGAATCAAACTCAATAAATATAGCACATTACACAATCTCGAACAGTGCGGCCACAGCCGGGACATCTCAGTTTATGGTCTTACTACGGTGCGAAAAAGTAAACGTGTTGTCAACGGACGATGCTGCAACAACTTATTTCTAAGAACGATGAGACCACACATTCCTACAAGCCTTGCTCCCTGTGGAAAAACTAGACCAAGGCCATTTATTTAAACAAAACACTTTGCCAATTTGTCCTCCCTGCTCGACACGAGAGAGGCTAATTGATTCAGGCACCCGAACGCTTCTGACATATGTCAACGTGAGCACCTGGACTGGAGGTGGCAGCCGTACTTCCACATCCCAACCCATTTCAACCCCAAACATCCGGCCGGCATTCCCTCGTGGAGCTGCAGGCGTCTGGGCTTCGGGACAGGTTTGAGTCTGGCTCTGGCAGACGTCTTCTAACCAGACTCCATGCGGATGAATAGACGTCTCTTACATTAAAACCAGGCCGAGCACTAGCACTTCCATAAGGGCTAAAAAAAGAAGCGAATGGTAAAATATATCTCAATCGTTATTAAACATAGACCACCTATCATGGAGGTAGACGGTAGAGTCCGCAAAGCAAACAGTGTCAACAAAATATAATAAAAATGGTAACTGGGCAAACAGAATTATGAAAACAAAAACAGGTCTGGGAAGTTTAGGGTTTTCTTGCAGAACACACAGATCTAGTAAGATTAGGTTCTACACCTCTCATGAACTTATTACCTGAAAATAAAAACATGCATTTTAGAAGTTCTCCACCAAAGTTTGACTGAAGTAGATGTATGTAGACGGTAATGCAACTTTACTAATATAGCGCTTTTTACAATGCGAATTGTGTCAAAGCAGCTTTACGGTAATAGTTGGCAAATCATTTTTGGCTGCACAGCAGCTCCCAAAGAAAATGGAGTCATTGTGCAGCTTATTCTATATATTTGTATTGATTCATTTCATTGCAAAGATCAATAGTTATTAGTCTAGTTAATTTATGTATATCAGCACTGTGAAAAACAGTGATGTAATCGCCCGGCTCAGCTCAGTTCGCATACAACGGCGCCAATGCAGGCATATCAAAAACACTGCTGAATATCAAGCAAGTGTCCCCAACTAAGCAAGCCAAAGGAACCAAAACTCCAACAAAAAGGCGAAAAAAAACCTTGGGAGAAACCAGGCTTAGTCGGGGCCAGTTCTCCTCTGGCCAACAGTGAACACATGCTTGATCTTCAAGCAGAGTTAAAGGTCATGGATCCGATTTGGGATCGCAACAGTCAAAATATTTAATCCAGTTCCATCTAGTTTAAGATCGTTTTCATCACGGCAGTACGGGAGGGTTTGTTGGAGATCTGTGCCACGGGCTGACGGGTTGGTAAGGCCTTCACAAGGGATGAGCTAGTTGACAGTGTCTACTGAAACTGTGGTGTATAAGTGCAGGTTCTTCAGCTAACTGCAGTAAATGGTAAACCTCAGGATAAGCAGAGAAACTAAAATTAGAGTAGACGCCATTCAAACCCCAAAATCAAGAGATAATTATATTTAGCATTTTTCCCTAATTTGCATTGCCATTACCTCATTAATATTTGAGTACCATCAATATTTAAAATACTTTAATAAATGTATTGTTGTATGTATGTATTATTGATATTATAATTAAATACAATTGTAAATTATACTCAACACTTTAGAAATGAGATAAAAAGCATGAAAAATTCAATATTTAAATAAACATTCAATAAACTAAATCAATCAATCAAACTTTACTTTACAAACGTTACTGTATTTACTAATCTGTTAACGTTCGTTAATGAAAATACAGTTGTTTGTTCATGTTAGTTCACAGAGCATTGTTATGCTATAATACATTAGTAAAATCTTGTTAACATGAGTTAAAGATTAATAAATGCTGCTTAAGTGCAGTTCATTGCTAGTTAATGTTAACTGATGTTAACTAATGAACATTATTGTAAAGTGTTACCAAATATTTTAATAAAACGTAATATTTCTTTAACATAATCTATGTATCTATCTATGCATGCTTTTTGTCAATTACAATATAATCAGGCATAACATTATGACCACCTTCCTAATAGTGTTGGCCCCCCTTTTGCTGCCAAAATACCCCTGACCCGTCGAGGCATGGACTCCACCAGACCCCTGAAGGTGTGCTGTGGTATCTGGCACCAAGATGTAAGTTAGATGTTAGATGTAAGTTGTGAGTTGGAGCCTCCATGTATCGGACTTATTTGTTCAGCACATCTCACGGATGCTCGATTGGATTGAAATGGGGAATTCAAAATTCCTAAAATTCGTTGTTGTGCTCCTCAACAATTCCATTTTTGCTTTTTGGCAGGGAGAATTATCCTGCTGAAAAATACATTGCGGAACAAAGAGGACACTGACAACGTGACAACAGTTTCATATTTAAAATATTGTAATCTTTAAAAGAAGTTTAAACAATAAATAGTGGCTCTTTAATGTGTCATGACAAACCGCTTTATCTCCTTAGTTCAAGCGACCCGTGAACCGATCAACTCTTTATATTAGTTCATTTATAGCATCAAATAAACATGAATGGACTTCAGAAGGAATTTTGTTTCGACCCGGAAAGACATGAGTACACACAATTTTTCAAGTTCACCAATGTTAATCTACCAACTCCCCTGACTGCTTTGCTGATAAAATGGCGGATTGAGGGTTATGATTGGTTAGATCGCCTGTCAATCAAACTGTTTACGAAAGGTCAATTGAGCTAATTCTCTTCAAATAAATTTATTAGCATCAAAAAAATCAGTATCTCAAATTATTAGAATACTTCCTAAGATAAATCAAAAAAGGATTTACAATACAAAATAAATTCATTTCTGAAAAGTTTGGTCATTCTTGCTCTCAATACTTGGTTGGGGCTCCTTTGCCATGAATTACTGCATCAATGCGGCGTGGCATTGAGGCAATCAACCTTTGGCACTGCTGTGGCGCTATTGAAGCCCAGCTAGCTTTGATAGGTAGTCGTGGCCTAATGGTGAGGGAGTCAGACTTGTAATCTGAAGGTTGCCGGTTCGATTCCCACGCCGGCAGGAATTGAAGGTGGGGATTGTGAATGAACAGCACTCTCTCCACCTTCGATACCATGACTAAAGTGCCCTTGACCAAGGCACCTAACCCCCAATTGCTCCCCTTGTAAGTCGCTTTGGATAAAAGCGTCTGCTAAATGATGAAAAATGAAATGAAATGATAGCAGTCTTCAGCTCATCTGTATTGCTGGGTTGGGTGTTTCTCATCTTCGACTTGACAATATCCCATAAATTCTCTATGGGGTTCAGGTCAGGCATGTTGGCTGGCCACTCAAGCACAGTAATATTATGACAGGAAAAACAGTTAGTAGTAGTTTTGGCACTGTGGGCAGGTGCTAAGTCCTGCTGGAAAAGGAAATCAACATCTCCATAAAGCTTGTCTGCAGATGGAAGCATGAAGTACTCTAAAATCTCCTGGTAGACAACTGCGTTGAGTCTGGACTTGATGAAACACAGTGGACCAACACCAGCAGAAGACATTGCACCCCAAATCATCACCGACTGAGGAAATTTCACACTGGACTTCAAGAAAGTTGGATTCTGTGCCTCTCCATTCTTCCTCCAGACTCTGGGACCTTGATTTACAAACGAAATTCAAAATTTACTTTCATCTGAAAAGAGCACTTTGGAGCACTGAGCCACAGTCCAGTTGTTTCTCTCCTTAGGCCAGGTAAGATGCTTCTGACATGGTTTTTGGTTTAGAAGGGGCTTGGTACTTGGAATGGGACAGTTGTAGCCCATTTCATGAAGACGTCTGTGTGCAGTGGTTCTTGATGCACTGACTCCAGCTTCAGTCCACTCCTTTTGAAGCTCTCCTAAGTTCTTACACAAATACATATACACGTATACATACACATACATGCATACATATATATATATATATATATATATATATACACACACACACACACATATATATATACATACATATATATATATATATATATATATATACACACACATACATACATAAACACGCACACACATATATAGACTCCCTCTCTCACTCTTTCTCAATCACACACATACAGCACACATCCTTTCTATTCTACTTTAAATAACTGGACAGAAAAGAAACAGCCAGAAACTCTGGCAGAAGCACCGCTTCTGAGCTGTTAACTTATGTCAGTGTTATGCAGCTCTGGATTGAATTGTAGCTGTCCAGATTTAAACAGTGTTGTATGAACATAGCTCATGATTTGTTTTTGTTTTTAAAATTAAACTAAATCACATTAAGCTAACATATGCATATGTACATCATCAGCTCTGTGATTTCATTCACTTTCAATAATTCAATGTAACCATGTTCATTATTCTTTCTAATGTTATGTCAGGGGATGTCTTTAAACACTAATCAAAGAAATATCATATTACCTTCTGTTCTGTTCTTTCTGTGCTTGAATGGTTCTCTTGACCATTTTGAACAGTGCTTGAATTTTCACAGCACATTTCAATATTGAGTTATGACTGGTCAATCGCTGCTATTTATAATTATGACCATATGTAGAGAATTTTAATATTATATATTTTTACATAATATTAGAAGTAAAGCACAAAGCTCTATGCGATTATTGGATGGGAGGCGCACTACAAATAATTTTGGTGTAGGGAAAAACTGCGGACCTGGCAACCCTGGCTTGAACTATGGGTGAATTAGTAGGGTCAAATAGAGCCTGCTGTAACATGCGTTTTTTTAAGCTATTTTTAATGCGTTGTCGCGTTAACTTTGACAGCCCTAAATTCAACTCAAGATGTTTTCTTCACACAAAAGCTGCAGTTTTAGTTTAACAGTTTAATAAACTTAACAACTGCCTTACTAACTATTCGTAAGCAGTAATTAGGGGTTTATTGAGGAAAAAGTCATAGTTAAGTTTAGGAATTGGGTATGTAGAATATGGTCATGCAGAATAATAAAATCCTAGTAATATGCATGCTAATAAGCAACCAGTTCACAGTGAGAATTAGACCCTAAATTAAAGTGTTACAGGACAAAGAAATAAATCCACAATCGTTAGGTTTCGTTTCATTTATTGTGAACAGACAGTAGTGCAAAACACAGTTTTTTCGACCTAGTGGGCATTTAGTCCCCTAGCTGGTACAGTACAGCCTCCTTTACTTTATTAAACACTTTTTTGCAAGGGCTGCGTTTTTGGTCACAATCAGCAACAAAACTGAAAAGAACCTCATGTTATAAAATTACAAAATAGTAATTGGAGTGTTATAATTTGCTCCACTTAACCTACAGTACATTTAAACATTCAAAGGCCAACACTGCTATTCTTATTTTTATGCACTCCGTTTTGTTTCAAATATCTTTTAAAGATGCATTCGATGTGTGCACAACCTTGTGGACTTTGTTTTCAAGCGTTCAAGTCATTTGCGAATGCGCTGTTTCGGTACTTAGCAAACAGCGTTGCATTACCACACGTACCCCCTTCTGGATTGGAGTTTTGGACCGCCTACGACTGACAGTATTCGTGGTCTAACTGCAAAAAACGAACAGTGACATCCATACCATACAGATCAGGATGATTACATGTACGGTTACAACGCTAATATATATATAGTCTGCCCAAAATACTTACAGGGACATCAAGGGGGAAATATTTCCATCTTCTGGGAGACCAAAATAAATCCCTGAACTTGACATCACCAGCTGGCTACTGGTAATTAAATTGATTTGTACTTTGGACTCATAAATATATTCATTAGAAGTACAGACTTGGGCGATTTTCACATGCACTAATCAAATTTGGAAGTCCGTACTGAAAGAGTCGTATAGCAAAATTGCTGTCGTTGCAAATAACAAGACCCTTGAGACTGATAGAAAAACTGGAATCAGAAAAACTCCTGGGGAATAATGGCCTACGAAAGCCAAGCCTGCCAACAACTGCACCTGGTGCTACAGGAAAAGGCCAAGTGAACTCCGTTTCACATGTCAGGAGAAACGAAGGCTTTTCACAGGCATGTTTGGTTACTCTCCCACCAGTCATTCCAGTAAGAGGAAGTCCGATGCTGGATTATTAATTTCCAACACAGATGACAGAAATTCCACTAATAAAACGCCATCATCCGTCTCTGCAAGAGTAGTAGAATCTTTAACGGAAGAACTTTAAATGCAGATGAGGCTTCAATGGAAATAAATGGAACTGTAGTTCTTCTACAGAACACAAAAGAAGATCATTTAAAGAAGGCGAAGAAATAAATGGAAATACACAAATAACCCGAACCCCCCCCCGAAATATTTAAAGACAATCATATCAGTTCCAAACGTCCAGATTATCTTCTCATCACTTTATAATCACGTTAAAAGATGTCTGAGTTGAACCAGAGCATATTTATCATTAAGTCTGTTATAGAGCAATTCCACGCAAATGTCAACCTTGCTATGAAAAATTTAAGTTATCATAAAAAAATCAAAACCCTTTCTAAGTTGTCCATTTGGATCTGTATTTTATTGTATTGATGTGCTGTCATGTAAATTTTAAGTACATTTCTGTTAATTCACCTCAGATAAGGTGTGCACAGATACTAAAATTTCTTTTTTTTTATACAAACCAATTTCATGCTTTAAAAAGAGGGATCAAAGACTCATTTAATTATACTTTTTGTTGATAGTATGGATGTTGCAGAAAGATGGGGGCATGACTGAGATATAAATACACTCACTTTGTTATAACTGCATTTCCCTTTAAATTTATGAAGGCTATATTTAGGAAATCACTCGACGCTAAAGTGCTGTGTCACGTCCGTAACGATTTAAAGAATAAGTTTATATTGTATAATCATTATTATTACAATTAATTTGAAACTTTATGTACAAAGCCAAAAAATGTCCATTCTAGTTATGATTGACAAATCATCTCACTTAATTGGTCTAAACAACCTAATTATGCGTTACGGACGTGACCGTTACGGACGCTTCATATTAAATCATGCATGATTTGACCAGCGCATATTTGTTTAATTAATTAATTTATTTATTTATTTCAAGCAATATAATGACACATAACAAAGGCAATCAAGAAGTATTCTGATTAAATCAATACGAAAAGATAAATTCATCAACTTTACAATATAAATCGATCTATTGCTTGAATCTATATGCTTGAATGCTAATTTTGCAATAATGTGGCTATTTTAAAGTACGATTGCGCATTCAACAACGCAAAACGGGTATAAACATTGTGATTAGTTTGACACAAAACATAATATATTGCGATCATTGTGACACGATTGCTTTTTTGCATGCAAAAAAAAACAAAAACCGCTCTCCAGACTGTTACAATCAGACAGCGTTTCAATTCACTGACGGGACTGAGGGGAAACTGAGGGGAAACCGGTGCTCTTGACTCCGGAGAATATCGATATGATAAAATGCATATATAATGATTATGTATCTAAGCATTAGCAATTCCGTATCTTTCGGGGTCTAAAGTAAACACCACATTATCAAGCATATCATGCCCGAATTGAGTTTTGAACATGCTCACGTGCCGGTTACAGTTTAGCAGCATGAGAGATATGCGTGAACTAATCTATAACACGGTGATTTCAGTTTAAATTTGATTAATTGTGCAGACTTACCTACTGATGTCTCAGATGTTTGTTGTTTCAAATAAAAAGAGAGACACAAAAAGGTCTCTGTTCAAGTTTTCCGGCGTCAGCCAAGTGATGGTTTCGGAACGGTCACGTCCATAACGGAAAGACGTCACGTCCGTAACGTCCGTTTTTCCTCATAAATGGAAAAAATTTAACTAAAATAAAATAAATAATTTATGTTCTATAGAGAGCCGACACTCATCCATTCGGTTGGTATTATTTCTTTTGGCTTGTGCATTTTAATTCACAGAATTTCAACAAAGTATATTGTCTCCCACAAACTCGCGTCTTTTTTTGTCACGTCCATAACGCATGTTTATTTCCCTCATTTTAAATATAAAACGTATGTGTAGACTGATATTTTTCTGATGTCTGTACTCCTTTATTAAGGGAGTATGGACATATAAACAGACATTTAAATATATTGGTATTAAATGCATTTTCTGAGAATTTATATTTTATGTTTTGACTGCAAATGTCACGTCCATAACGCTGGAATTGCCCTATACTCATTTATAGAAATGCCTCCTTAAATGAATAGCACAATCATAGTTGTTTTTTTAAAAACAAATGCAGAATGTGAATGACAGCTGTTCTGTAGGCAAAATGACAGTCTCTCACATACAGTATGTAGTCGAGCACTAGAGGTCACTGTAAGGATCCCATAAACATCAGCTTGTATGGAACACAATGAAGACGCTCCACAAAAGACTAACATGTTCAGCGTCATCGTTCCCGAACGTCTGTGAATGTACAACCACTCCAAGTCCTTTAGAGAGTTAAACAAACGGTCATGAACAATCTGCTTTCAACGCACGGCCGTCCTTTCTGTTCACAGACGCCATCACGTACGCATGACTGAATTCCCTGGAGACTGTGACTCAGCAACAACCTAATAGATTCTGCTGAATCACCGTCACTCAGTCCATGTCCTGCACCGTCTCAAACTCCTGGAGATGAAACCCTTTAGATCAGTGGTTCTCATTAGGTTTTGCACCAAGAAATTACCAAAACTGTTTATCATTAAAAAAACTTTGTCTGAATGGCATACAGGAAGAGTTTTCTCCTCCCTTCTAAAAGTAGATCAAGTATTTTTATACATTTTATTGTTAATTGCATTAGATTATATTTAAGTAGCAAAGGTTTTTCATACTTCACACAAACCTATAACACACCAGTTGAGAACCACTGATTTAGAGGACAAACATCTCTTTCCTGCTAGAATGCAGAGATAATGATTTATTTTAGCAATACAATTATGTTAGAATCGATGCATCACATCTTTAACTTTTAACTAACCCCTTATGTTTTTGTCAGATAATAATTAATCCTCTAAAACCTATTTAGTTTGCGTTTGATTGGATACATGGCCTCTGGTATCAACAGATTTTTCTCCTCCCTTCTAAAAGTATATTAATACCTGATTCAGTCAATTCATTTCATACATGAAAGTAAGTGGCCGGTGATGTGGGAGAAGAACTTTATATTTACTTATACAATGTGTATCTGATATGAATAAAACACCTCGTCAATATATATATTTGAAAGGACTGTTATTGCCGCTTCCATAGACGTCGCTGAGAATTTTATAAACTGAAAATGTTTCGTTTTGCAAGTACTTATGTGTATTTAAATGTCTGAAATCTAAAATAAACCTTATGTGCTTGAAAACACTGAATAATTGTCCTATATTTCAACCACTGAGAGCATCGAGAAGGGTCTGTCTGCGTCCCCCAGTACTACAATGTACTACAAATTATGCCTATTACAACAAGTTGCGCCTTCCACGAAGTAACAAGCGTGGACGTCATTGACGTAAATTATTTTATGTTTTATGAATGAAATGTGCGCAAGATGAGCTTATATTGCTTTTGAATCTGATTAAGAATGAAATAACAGCTAGTAGTAATACAAAAAAAAATTAATAGACTAATGCAAATTAATACAGCCCCCCCCCCCCACACACACACACACACACCCACCCAAACCTTCCCTTAAATCGACCCCTTCCATAAAAATAAGATTTACTGTAGAGTTTCATAGTTAAAATACTTTTAAAAAAATGACGACTATGGCGTTGTAGTTATGTTATACGATCCGATGCCTTATCATATCTCATGTGGTTCTGTGTAACTTCAAGTTATGCCCCCTTCCTGTTACGCCCCTCTTGCAGTCCACAGACAGATTCTGTTGGAGAACGGCTGGCTCAGTGCAAGTCGAAGTGCGAAAGCATATTTGAATTTAGCAGTTGATCAAGTGATCTGGTCACACCGGTGGGATCGTACATGTCAAAGGGGTTAATGGAGTACATGTGCCAGCCAGGTACCAAAACAACCTGAATATTATGCAGTCGCAGCAATGAAATTTGAACTCTCAAAAAACATTCAAAAAGTTATTGCATTTGCGACCATTTTGGCTGCAGTCTAGAGCCCTATGGTTTGTTGCATTGCATTATTTTACTTTAGCATTTTTTTTTTTTTTCATACTACCAGAACAAACCTATGTTAAGCCAAGTGAGATCCACTATTGCACAGGACATAACAATGTACAGCTAGAATACAATGTACAGATGTGAGAAAAGAGGATTTATGTGGGACTTCATGCGTAAATACTTCTGTGAAAAAATGATTTGAATTATATTTACATTTAGGTAAGTTCATAAATGACCTGGGAATCAATTCCATGACCTGTTTGAGTAATGATTGTGATTTTAAATGCACATGTACAACATCAAACAATACAGTTTCTAACTACTTCAGGTGGCAAACTGACACCATAAACCATAAGGCCGTAGGTGACAGACACCCGAGAGAATATGTGAGGTGTAAAAATGTAACTTTGTGTCTTCTGTCACAAACACCACACACACACACACACTCTGACAGAGTGGTGTGCGCTGTTTTGCAGGCCATCTGGGAAGGATTTATTGTGCAATTTGGTTTATTACCATTGTGGTCTTCGACTAAGTAGCTTGCTCACAATTACAGTCCGAGCGGTGCTACACCTGGCCTCCCCTAACAATAATAAATCCACAAGGGAGGAAACCTGAAATTAATGAAAGGTTATCACCATCATGCCCTGTTTAGTGCTCACTGCTGAGACGGGCGGGTTATTTATAGTGCCGAGAAAATAAACATGAAAATAGTCTCGTAATGCCAAACAGACTGTGTCATTCTGGGATTGCCAAATGAAAAAAAAAAACACAAAGATTGGCCACTTCAAGGAAATTACAAGGTGCTGAAAGGCATGAGACCTCCTTCAAAGGCTTTGTTTGACAATCTGGAACAATTAAAACTTTGAGTTTATTACGTTGAAAATATGCTGTAAATTACATGCAACACAACGTATGCCACACATTTGCAGTCAGGGTTGACTTTGTTATAATTTTATTCTAAAGTGTTTGCGGAGTAACGTAATTACTTTGCATCTCTTAAACATTTTTAATTTTAAAAAAAAGAGAGACTGGCATAAGCGACACAGTGATGGATCTTCATTTGAAGTTAGTGAGTGATACTAGCATGTCCTATTCGGCATCATTTATATGTAATCTGATCCCGGCGATTGTTGAAAATAAAGATGCAACTTTCCTTTAAAGTGGGTTCATTTCACACAGTGTGTTGGTTGAACACTGAGCCCGAGTGTTGGAGAAAGTTACTTAAAAGTAATGTGTTACAATACTGCGTTACTCCTTAAAAAAATGACTAATTGCATTACTAGTTACTTTTTATGATTGCGTTATTTTTGCATTACTTTTTCTCACCTGGGCTGGACTTGTTTGATTTGAACAAAAAAAAAGAAACAAAAGTTCGATTTTCGGTAAATGTAAAGGCTCTTTCACACGAAAAGTGAAACAAATAAGCCTCAGGCTGAAGGAAATGCAAATTCGCAGTAGAGGGCGCAGCTCAAACAAACCTTTCAGCTGTGCTGCCGTTATAACAACAGAACACAGGAGAAGAAATCATTTTTGCTTATTCGTATGGTTCAATTGGATAATCATAGGTGAGTTGGAAAGACACTGGTTAATAAAGTGAGATTAAATACACCGCACACATGGGCACGGGAGAGATGTCAGTCAATAAACGCGACAACAAAGTAACTTGTTTTACTTGTTTAAAAAAGTATCTCAGATATCTTGTTGAAAATTTAAAAGCATTACTTTACGTGAAAAAAGTAATCTGATTACATCACTTGTGTTAGCCCCAACACAGCTGATCCTATCTGACTGGAAATGTGTGCATGTAGCCAGTGTCAACAATGAAAGATGTGAAGATGACAGTCAACATAAATGCATAAATTGAGCAAGACAAGAAGTTGAGCATCTGGTGTTGGGACACTTCCTTTTTAGCCTGGACACAGCTGCTTTCTTCACTGGGAAGGGGAACATATGAGGGGCCTCGCACGACAGAAAGCGTCAGAACAGACTCCATTGATCTTCCCAAAATGTGGTGCAAGTGTGTGTGTGTGTGTGTGGGGGGGGGAATCGCAAACTGCAATACTCCAAAGCAGTGTCAAAGAACAACGGGTAGATTTTGATGTTCTAGTAATAGCAGGGTCTGAAATCTTTTATTGCCAAAAGCGAACCAGCGCTGCGCAAATATTTAGTTGGATTCGGTTTGTGTTCGCATGCATATTCTGATTCTATATCACAGATTCAGCCACCGTGATGGTTTGGCTCTGAGAGGAGAAACGAAAAATAGCACATTTAATTTGAGCGTGTGAAATAAATGCATGCAGAACGTGCAGACCACCAGCTTGCCTGATTTTAAGGACTCTCTGACTCAACGGGCTAAAGGTTAAAATAATGAATGTTAAGAGCTACTTTCTTCCTTTTCGCGAGCGAGGGCACCGTGCAGCTACGGGGTGAAAGGTTAAAACCACCACGACGTGTCAGTTTGCTACGTGACCCCTATGAGATAATTCTCTGAGCGAGTTTCCAAACTTGAGGCGCCCTCTGAGCGCAACCAATTATTTCTGGTGTCAGTGTGCCAGTAAAGCGCAGGCTGCTTCCCGGTGATATTTGTTGGGCTCCATTCAGGGGAATTCTAGTCTGTTACAGTCAGTGTTTTGATTTGCTTGTGGTAACTGCATGACAAGGTGTAAGCCGGGGAGGAACTGTGTTTATCCAAGCAGTGAAAGCAATTGGCTTTGTAAGCACAGTTATTTACTTAACTCGGCACAATTCTCATATCACATTGCAGCGGTCGGACTGAATGTGATCCATTTCAGAAGGCTGGAAAAGCCGAGGAAGCATTTGAAGTAGGTGCTCCCTTTGGAAGGAAAACAGGCTGCCTCTGATGATGCTATTTATACTTAATTACAGATTTCAGTAAAACCCTTTTCCAGATGCAAATGTCTTGAGTCATGCATGTGCACCAGGGTGTCATGTTAGTTACCTTATGTTCTTATCGGCACTCAAGTTTGACCCCATATATAAAGCCAAGGCCATGCAGCAGGGAAAATAAATGTTAGTCAGTCATATGTTTGCCTACTTTTCAGAATATTTGCTGCATTGTGAAAGCACAAGGATTTTCTTCACACTTACAAGGTTGATGAGCTGGGTGTGCACTATGTCTTCCACCAGGGCGGCGGTCTCATGCAGGGGTCTTCGAGAGTCACCAAGGGCAAACCTGCAAGTCAAAAACATAAGTTTAAGAAAAATGATTAACCACTTTACCTTTCATTCTATGGCCATCACATGTTGAGCTCTTGACTTCCATGTTTCACAATCTAACTAATAACTACTGATATTTGCAACGGAATGAATCAATAATATACAGAATAAGCTGCACAATGACACCATTTTCTTATTAATGTAAAGCTGCTTTGCCACAATTTGCATTGTAAAAAGCGCCATATAAATAAAGATGACTTGACAATCCCTATAAGTGAAACCCCAAAATCTTTAATTTAGATAAATAATCTAAAAGGGATTCTGGTACTGCCATCACAGCTAGCGAATGTTCATAAAATGGCAATTAACACAGTTAAGCCCTCAATTGGGTAATAAAAAGGCATCAGCCATTCATAGCAAAAGCTGATATTCATTACAGATGGCTTGAATATCCAACGCAAGAGAGCTATTTACAATATCTGAAGGCCTTTATTCACAGTTTTTCCCACACTGCAGCTGCCAAAGCTTAATATCTACACAGCGGTTTCATCCAATAGTCGCGCAAACCACCGGATGGCCACAGACTCTCGCCTTTAAAAGAGGAGAAGATGGGAACTTCCATTAGAAGCTCAACACTTTCGATGGAAGAGGCTTCATCAACCAACATATCTGGCTAGAAACTGCATTTCACAAAGATCCATGACAAATGATTAACACATTTCATTAGAAAAAAAAATGCATTCTAATTCTGGTCAAAAACCACACAAGTTGGGTCTAAGAGTTTTATAGTTTTACAGTGGGGAGAACAAGTATTTGATACACTGCCGATTTTGCAGGTTTGCCCACTTACAAAGCATGTAGAAGTCTGTCATTTTTATCATAGGTACTCCTCCTCAACTGTGAGTGACTGAATCTAAAAAATCTAGAAAATCACATTGTATGATTTTTAAATAAGTAATTTGCATTTTATTGCATGACATAAGTATTTGATCACCTACCAACCAGAATTCCGGCTCTCACAGACCTGTTAGTTTTTCTTTAAGAAGCCCACCTGTTCTCCACTCATTACCTGTATAAAAGACACCTGTCCACACACACTCAATCAAACAGACTCCAACCTCTCCACAATGGCCAAGACCAGAGCGCGGTGTAAAGACATCAGGGACAAAATTTTAGACCTGCACATGGGATAGGCTACAGGACAATAGGCAAGCAGCTTGGTGAGAAGGCAACAACTGTTCGCGCAAATTTTAGAAAATGGAAGAAGTTCAAGATGGCGGTCGATCTCCCTCGGTCTGGGGCATCATGCAAGATCTCAACTCAAGGGGCATCAATGATCATGAGCAAGGTGAGGGATCAGCCCAGAACTACACGGCAGGACCTGGTCAATGACCTGAAGAGAGTTGGGACCAAGGTCTCAAAGAAAACCATTAGTAACACACTACGCCGTCATGGATTAAAATCCTGCAATGCACGTAAGGTCCCCCTGCTCAAGTCAGCGCATGTCCAGGCCTGTCTGAAGTTTGCCAATGACCATCTGAATGATCCAGGAGAAGGTCATGTGGTCTGATGAGACACAAATAGAGCCTTTTGGTCTAAATTTGTCATGTTTTGAGGAAGAAGGATGAGTGCAATCCCAAGAAACATCATTCTTTGGGGATGCTTTTCTGCAAAGGGGACAGGACGACTGCACCATGTTGAGGGGAGGATGGATGGGGCCATGTATCACGAGATCTTGGCCAACAACCTCCTTCCCTCAGTAAGAGCATTGAAGATGGGTCGTGGCTGGGTCTTCCAGCAGGACAGCGACCCGAAACACACAGCCAGGGCAACTAAGGAGAGGCTCCGTAAGAAGCATCCTGGAGTGGCCTAGCAAGTCTCCAGGCCTGAACCCAATAGAAAATCTTTGGAGGGAGTTGAAAGTGCGTATTGCCCAGCGACAGCCCAGAAACCTGAAGGTCTGAATGGAGGAGTGGGCCAAAATCCCTGCTGCAGTGAGTGCAAACCTGGTCAAGAACTACAGGAAACACCATCTCTGTAATTGCAAACAAAGGTTTCTGTCCCAAATATTAAGTTCTGCTTTTCTGATACGTCAAATACTTATGTCATGTAATAAAATGCAAATGAATTACTTAATCACACAATGTGATTTTCTGGATTTTTAGATTCCGTCACCGAAGAGTTGACTTCTGATAAAAATTACAGACTTCTACATGCTTGGCATGTGGGCAAACCTGCAAAATTAGCAGTGTATCAAATAATTATTCTCCCCACTGCATATATCTGGCTTATTGATTCCCCTCTTCAAACTACGCATGGTTAAATTATACTTATATAATTATAATTAATGCTATAATTATACCTAACATCCTATAAGTACATGTATACTTAACATTGGCAAGGTGAAAAACTCTATAATTACATTTTCATTTACTTTATATGGTTAGAAGACACATCTTACAGCGAAGCTCTTACAGAGTGATCTACTGCTCAAACTCTGCGCTCCATGCATCTGGTTCATTGATATCTCAACCATAACGTCCCAATTGAATTTTATAGCGTTCTTCTTTCTTTCACCTCAATGCATTTTAATCCAAACATCTCCCAGAGGAAAAAAAATTACAGCAGACTTGTAATTTATTCCACTTGTTTAGTTACAAAGCATTTCACCTCAGAACAGGACACTATAGTAAGACAATATAGAGAGCATCTATGTGCTTCAGACAAAACCTTTAAAATATAACAATATAATGAATAATTAATAAAAAAAATTCAAACAAAATAAATAAAATAACAAAATACAATAGCTATAGTCTAAACTGTAATAAGTAGGGGACGATTTTTCTGTCATCCCAATGACTTCTTCAAAATATGGGTATTTTACAAATACATTTGATTGGGCCTTTTTCTAATGTCACCATTAAATGGACACTAATATGGATTTTGACATCTTATATATTTATCATGCATCTCTCAGCAATATTCATAAAGTTTCTCCATGCCATCTTCTATGGCTATTTTCATGGCAAGAAAAATTATGGTAGAACTATATCAGATTACTAAAATCTGATTGTTACAAGCTCTAAATCAGGAGAACTATATTTGGTTTAACTTTGTTCAAATTTCTTCCAAAGTATTATTTGAATAAAGAATCATAAAACATAATTAAGGAATGTAGGATTTTGACAACAAAAACATATTGGTGGATCTTCTCCTAATATTAAAAGCCTGAGTGCCGACTGGTCAATCAGCTGGTCATTATTACAAAATAAACCCATTCAGAATCATGCTGGAGTCCTGAACACCCTGTCGAGGTTTGTTTTGTGATAATGACCTGTACGTTATTTATTATTTCCTACACAGTTTAGATTATTTTCTACTCAGTTAAAAAGGGTTATTAAGCACAGAATGATGAAGATAAAGCTTTGCAGTTTGATAACTTTTATAGAAATGCTATTACCACTCAATATTTCCAAAAGGACGAAACACCCATGATCATGAAGCTGGATTTCGATAAAACTTCCCCTCTGCATTTGACTTTGACCACCTAGTACCGTAACTAACATCGCAAGCGCTAAACAGAGCTCAGCCTCACGATAAGAATCGCGTCCTTTCTAAGTGTGCACACATGATGCCAGACAGCATCATCGGTTTGCAAAAATAAGCTGAATGTTTGGATAGCGATTTTGGGTTCAGAGTGCGCCGCCGATGTTTACGCGCCTGCGGTGCGCTGACGGCTTCCTCCGCCTCTTTCCATCTCGCCAGCTGCCCGTATTTGCTTAGAAACAGAAAGAGCAATGTGACTGATGTAAACACATTGATTTGACAGTCCCGATTCCAGAAAACAATCAATGTTTAAATACAGTGCAGAGATCAGAGATGGCTACAGTAAACATCTTGTCCACAGAGACCCCGGGGCCAGACGTCTCTTACACTCTGTGACCAACACGATACAGTATGTCAACAGAGGATACTAAAAGGAACAGCGGGACTAGCTTGAAGGAATTGAAAAATAAAATTAAATTGGCATGAAATCAAAATTGAACCAGTCTACTTTCTCAATACACATTCCTGGGGCCTCATGTATGAAACCTTTATAGATTTTAGATAGATGTCATCCAGGTATATTTTGCATATGAACAAAAATGTTCAGATGTTGTAAAACCGTACCTAAGCCAGAACCTGTGAAAAATTCCCTTGAGAAATCCTAATCAGCGGATGACTGTGAGTATATGCATGCTCCCCAAAACTTACAACACCTAGTTTTACTATCGTTTCCATATGCATATTTCCATCCATGTGATAGCTACTACTTTGTTTGAAGGTACAAGACACTATAAGACAATATGAGATATGAGACTTATAGGAAAGCCTGGTCAATCAGCTGGTCATCTTTACAAAATAAACCCATTCAGAAACATGCTGGAGTATTGTATTTGGCATCTAAACTGGAACGATCTTCCTAGCATTGTTCGGGAAGCAGACACACTTTGTCAGTTTAAATCTAGACTAAAAAAGTCAGTGGCACAGATCCCCAACAAACTGTCCCATACCGGCGTGATGAAATCGATTTTCAACTAGAAGGAAATGGATTAAATATTTTGACTGTTGTTAAATCGGACTTATGACCTGTAACTCTGCCTGAATCAATCAAGCGCTGTTCACTGTTGGCCAGATTTTTATCACCCATTTTGTGACCTGATGTCACCTGTTGGAGTTTTGGTTCCTTTGGCTTGCTTAAGTTGGGGACACTTGCTTGATATTCAGCAGTGTTTTTGATATGCCTGCACTGACACCATTGTCTGCAAACTGAGCTGAGCCGGACGATTACGTCACTGTTTTCTGCAGTGCTGATATACCCAAATTAACTAGACTAATAACTATTGATCTTTGCAACGGAATGAATCAATACAAATATATAGAATAAGCTGCACAATGACTCCATTTTCTTTGGGAGCTGCTGTGAGGCCAAAAATTATTTGCCAACTATTAATGTAAAGCTGCTTTGACGCAATTTGCATTGTAAAAAGCGCTATATAAATAAAGGACTTGACATCAGTGTATATTTCATTGGCTGCGACACCACAGGATGTCAAGTCGCCAGACAGCTCCAGATATTTATCATGCAGAGTTCACACTACAGGATCTTAAGCCAGATTTAAGCCGATTTGCAAGTTAACGAGCTCGCACGTCGGGCTGTGATCGTGGGCAAATCAGCGGATGATCAGCGCTCGCCCAACCTTTGTGTGTGAACAACTCAACGACACAAAGAAGCTCTCTGACGCCTCATCGGCACCTCACTGTGCCAGAGCTGAATATCTGGTCGACATCCTGTGGAGTCACGTGACAAGCTACAGCCAATGAGAGCATAGGCACTGATACTGAGCACCCACGGAAAAACACGAGATATTCACAATTCATTTTAACCAGTAATACAGAAAAACGATTGCAGCCCTTGGACATGACTTTGACTTTTCAAGTCATGTAGTCTGAACACCACAGCGATCTGCCGCCGTTCAAAATCGTGTAGCCTGAACTAGGCATACAACTAAATTGAACATGTAGCATAGGTAAAATGGTTCCCTACATTACTACAGAAAAATGTCATGTGTGCTGTAGAAAAATACCATAGACCAGTGGTTCTCAACCTGCAGCCCATCACAAATGCGGCCCACGATTTGCTGACCACATTTAAAAAATAAATTCCAGTTTTACAATTTATCTTTGTTTTTAAATCAAATTAAATGAATATAAGTTTGAACTATAATGTTTTTTGTCATAAAAATCTTTTGGTGATCATATAGGTCAATTACTTTCAGACATGCGCAGACCTACTATATACTGAGCACTCGCATAACTTTTTTTGTGTACTGAAATGCTAACGTCAGTAAGTTAGTTTTTATTTGGTGGAATGCATTGTTCTAATTTTCTGTGGCATACTGTATATCAGGGTTACGTGGGTCATATCTTCGATATGAAGAAGTCACACTACCAGCCATTTCAACATACAGAAACAAATTTCTTATAGCATTTGTTGATCTGCATAGTGTGGCCGAAATAAAATACCATATGTGCCACCAGAAAATATATGAGAGGCTGTGGGGAGATTCAGGGAAAGTGTGGGTCTCATTTCTTGGTTTTCATGTTTCAAAGTTGCTTCATTCCAGTAAATGTTTCTTAAATTTAAAATCAAAAAATCATTAATTTATGAGCAAAAAAGTATAAACTATCACATAAATAAAAAAAGTATGACCTATCAATCAGATGACAGAATGCATGAAGTAGATCATGTACGACATATTGAAAATGTATAGGCCCTAGAATTTCACGTATTAAATATGATACAGAAGGGTTATATTTAATAAAAGGCATTATACTTATTGTTCAAAAGAATCCTACGAAGATGTTTAGTTTAAATGAGAGAATAAATGTTTAAAAAATTTAGCTTGCCAATTCGCATTGCCAAGCAAAAATTCTATAAATATATACATTTCTATAAATAATTTAATTGTGTCCTAATTAGATGGAAAATGTTTATCACTTATTGTTGATCAGAATGTATTACAAAGGATGTTTCTTGTATGTTGCTGGAGAATAAATTGTTTTAAAATAGTTTAAAATGTTGTAAAAGGCAATGCCAAAGAAGAATTCGGTTTTCAATTAAGTTATACCCCCAAAATGGCGACAAGTCCTGGGGGAAACAAACGTTAAAATTAAAAGTCATATTTTGAAATGATCAAGTTATATTATTTTTGTCCTAATAAGACATGTCTCTTTATGGTCTTGCCAATTAAAGAGTTACATTCATAAATACTTAACTTCTGTCAAAAGTACCGAAATTTTAAAAATGCGATGCTTTGAGCACTGTTCAACCTTTATATTATAAAGCGACGAGAATACTTTTTGTGCGACAAAAAAACAAAATTGCGACTTTTCAACAATATCTAGTGATGGCCGATTTCAAAACACTGCTTCGAAGCTTTACGTAGCGTTTTTGTTCTTCCGCTGTTGAGCGTATTCGTAAACACCTCTGTGTTCAAGCGCTATCATATACATATGTGATTGGCTACAATGATCAACGCTTCAAAAACATATATATAGATATATGGACATGCATGACCCTCTTCACCAAACGCTTGTACACACGGATACAGTACACACGGGAGTGTTTAAAAACCAAGCGTCTATTGGCGGACCCGTCCTTTCAAAACACTTCCGTGTCCTATGAAACGCTCCCATGCGTTGATCATTGCAGCCAATCACAGACATATATGTTGAGTACCTGAACACAATGGCAAATCAGAGGTGTTTATGCTCAACAGTGCTCAAAGAACAATATATTCGTAAAGCTCGAAGCAGTGTTTTGAAACGGGCCACCACTAGATATTGTCGAAAAGTAGCAATTTAGTTTTTTTGTCGCACAAAAAGTATTCTTGTTGCTTTATAATATTAAGGTTGAACTAGTGTACTCACATTAACTGTTTTAAATATATTTTAGTACCCTTCTGGGCATTTGAAAGTGTTAATTATCTTGCTGGCAATACAGGCCTCACTGAACTATTGGATTTTACCAAAAATTATTTTAAAATATACAGATGCTGGTCATATAAATAGAATATCATCAAAAAGTTGATTTATTTCACTAATTCCACTCAAAAAGTGAAACTTGTATATTATATTCATTCGATACACACAGACTGATATTTTTCAAATGTTTATTTCTTTTCATTTTGATGATTATAACTGGCAACTAAGGAAAATCCCAAATTCAGTATCTCAGAAAATTAGAATATTGTGAAAAGGTTCAATATTGAAGACACCTGGTGCCACACTCTAATCAGCTAATGAACTCAAAACACCTGCAAAGGCCTTTGAATGGTCTCTCAGTCTCGTTTGTTTGTTGGCTTCACAATCATGGGGAAGACTGCTGACTTGACAGTTGTCCAAAAGACGATCATTGACACCTTGCACAAGGAGGGCAAGACACAAAAGATCATTGCAAAAGAGGCTGGCTGTTCACAGAGCTCTGTGTCCAAGCACATTAATAGAGAAGCGAAGGGAAGGAAAAGATGTGTACAAGCAATAGGGATAACCGCACACTGGAGAGCATTGTGAAACAAAACCCATTCAAAAATGTGGGGGAAATTCACAAAGAATGGACTGCAGCTGGAGTCAGAGCTTCAAGAACCACTACGCACAGACGTATGCAAGACATGGGTTTCAGCTGTCGCATTCCTTGTGTCAAGCCACTCTTGAAGCGTCAGAAGCGTCTCGCCTGGGCTAAAGACAAAAAGGACTGGACTGCTGCTAAGTGGTCTAAAGTAATGTTCTCTGATGAAAGTAAATTTTGCATTTCCTTTGGAAATCAGGGTCCTAGAGTCTGGAGGAAGAGGGGAGAGGCACACAATGCTTGAGGTCCAGTGTAAAGTTTCCACAGTCAGTGATGGTTTGGGGTGCCATGTCATCTACTGATGTTGGTCCACTGTGTTTTCTGATGTCCAAAGTCAACGCAGCCGTGAACCAGGAAGTTTTAGAGCACTTCATGCTTCCTGCTGCTGACCAACTTTATGGAGATGCAGATTTCATTTTCCAACAGGACTTGGCACCTGCACACGGTGCCAAAGCAACCAGTACCCGATTTAAGGACCATGGTATCCCTGTTCTTAATTGGCCAGCAAACTCGCCTGACCTTGAAAATCTATGGGGTATTGTGAAGAGGAAGATGCGATATGCCAGACCCAACAATTCAGAAGAGCTGAAGGCCACTATCAGAGCAACATGGGCTCTCATAACACCTGAGCAGTGCCAAAGACTGATCGACTCCATGCCACGCCGCATTGCTGCAGTAATTCAGGCAAAAGGAGCCCCAACAACGTTTGAGTGCTGTACATGCTCATACTTTTCATTTGGGCAAGATTTCTAAAAACCCTTTCTTTGTATTGGTCTTAAGTAATATTCTAATTTTCTGAGATACTGAATTTGGGATTTTTCTTTAGTTGTCAGTTATAATCATCAAAACGAAAAAAATAAACATTTGAAATGTATCAGTCTGTGTGTAATGAATGAATATAATATACAGGTTTCACTTTTTGAATGTAATTAGTGAAATAAATCAACTTTTTGATGATATTCTATTTATATGACCAGCACCTGTACATATATCATTTGTGTTCCGAAGATGTGTGTGGTACAAAACGAGGGTGAGTAATTAATGACAGAGTTTTCATTTTTGGGTGAACTAACCCTTTAAGTATGACTTTTGTCTCAAAAAACTCCTAATTACTGCTTATTAATATTTAGTCTGTGAGGTAGAAGTTAAGTTTAGGTATTAGGTAGGATTAAGGGATGAATATGGTCATAAAGGTATTAATATGTGCTTTATAAGTACCAACGGACAGCCAATATCTTTGTAATATGCATGCTAATTAGCAACTAGTTAATAGTGAGAATTGGACCCTTTAGTATACTTTAATCCTTAAGGTTTAGGGTTAATATCAAGCTCTAATTCTAGTATGAGAAACAATGATATACAGTAGACAGCACCACTAATTAAAACTACAGAACTATTCGGTTGTACTTTATGATGGCATCAGGTTTACATGTAATGATTCTAAATTTTAAACATCACAAAATGCCCAAAGTTATTGTTACATGGTTAACCGACACAATTATGATTGTGAATTATCCAGCAGACGGCTGAAGAAATCTAATTAGGGCTGTAACCAAAGTACGACTTGTTTTATATAAAAACAATTTGTGCTCTCTTTGTTGCATGTGCTCAGCTCTTGGGCAGCACACGCTGACTTCAGTAATGTGGGCAGGGTTTAAGGATAATATTTTCATTTCACGACGTTAGCGTTTGTCTTACTTAGGTAGATAAAGAGAGTGGCTTTATCCCTGTTCAATCAGCAACTACCGTTATCCGAACCATAACACTGAATCAAGTCAATGAGGCAGTTTTAAACCCAAGATAAACTGCAGTACAGCAAATGCTGTTTATATTTCAGACTCTCTCGTGGGCCGTGGAGACGAGCACAAGATCCGCATGGGGAGGAAGGAGAAAGTTTCTAGACTGTAACATGCCGTCCTTAAACACTGTCACGCAGTCTGGCTGTCTCACCTGGGCTTTGACATCACAACACTGTGAGAAAACATCCTCGTATCCTGGAAACAACTTTACTAACTAAACAGAACACAAAATAACACTTTTTTTTAGCTGTACAGAACATTGACTCGAACTAACTATATCCTTATTCGTCAAAATATAAAACAAAAGAATTTATTCAAAAATCATTTACAAAATAAAAATTATAGTCACGCATAAATGAAATACGAATTAATTTAAATGCTATTTTTTGATCATTTGGTGGAGAATTTGTTAAATTGTGAAAAGTCTTTAGGCCTAATTTTGCTTGTGTAAAATATAATTTTTTTTTATTTATTTTTTTTTTATCTAGGTTGAATTGTGGTCTGGACATGTACTGAGATTCACTCACAAGAAATCTGTGTCTAGATTTTGACTACCAACAAACAGTTTCAACAGTATCTGCAATTTTCATCAATGACTTCAACATTGGGTGGCTTTCGCGTGAGATCACAGCACAAGAAAAGCATCTAAATATTGTGGGTCACTTTAAAGACACCGAATGAAAAAAAAAGAAAAAAAAAGCCAGTGTTTAGCTACAGTATAAACCGGAAAAAATGAATATTTCCTGTGTATCTAATTTCGGCCTTGAAACCTTTTAGTCCTTCTCCGGACCGTTCCGTAACACTTTATGCAGGATTTTTCCACTTTGAAATGTATTTACAGCGTGTGTGTCTGCCGTGGAGTTTTCCAGGCTCAGAGGCGTTTATAGTGATAGGGTGGGGTTGTGCTGGACCCGGGCTATTTTCAGACAGTGGGGAGACGGCAAAACAGACGTCAAATTTGATGAGGAAATATGAGTGCGCAGACAGTGAGTATTCCGAGCTCTGGATTAGCGCAATGAGAAAATACAGATTATCTGCACGAAGCATAAAAGGGTCACACATAAAAATCAACAAGACAACAATATTTTGAATATCCGATATATATTCAAATTCTATTCTGATTCTGAAATGCTTTTCAACTTCCCTTCAATCACCTGGCTCCATTCTGCGATGTAATAGGCACTTTTCACAATCCTATTGGATAAAAAAATTTTTGTTTTTTTTTTGGTTACACTTTATTTTGAGGGTGACTGTTACATTGTACTTACTCAAATTAAGTATTGCGTAATATTAATTGAGTGCATGTACTTACCATAGAGTTACGGTTAGTGTTGGGTTAAGGGTTAGTTACTTGCAATAATGCATAATTTACTGTAAGTAATGTAACTGTCACCATAAAATGAAGTATTACTTAAAAATAATAAAAAAGTAGAAGATAATTATGACAATTAAAACAATTCATTTATATTTCAAATTTATAAAATATTAATAATAATAATAATCATCATCATCTACTTTGTTTTACATTCTGAGGAATTTTGTGTTTTGCCTTGTTTAAGAAATAAAAATTAAATTAAATTAAAAAAAAAAAAGAAACACTTTACAGTCATCCTGCATAAATTAATTACTCAACGTTATTTAAATAACATTTTTGAACATTCTCTGGGGCTTTTTTAAATAATTAACTAAAATATGATAAAAAAAAAAAAAACTATTTTAGTCTGCTCACCTTTCAGATTTGAGATTTGAGGCATGTTTTATTATTAGCACTGTGACAGACTGTCTTGGTCAAAATGTATTTATTTATTTACAGATAAATTCACAAGTTAATAAACTCAACTCAAAATGATGAACATGCGCAGATTTGAATGCATTTGAATGGAGGTCATCGAAGCTCAAAGTCTAGTGCGATTAATAGATGTGACCTGTAATTTCTGGTCTCACATTAACGTGAAACTTTGCTGACTATTTCTTTACGGCTGTAACCACATCACTCTAATGGACACACCGTGCTCTGTTTCAAGCCGTCAAATGACACAAAAGCTCTGAATGTCTGTTTAAAAATCCGTAAAGTTACTGGCAGACACTGTCTGATAAAATAAACAGTTGTGGCAGCTCCAGTCGTAAGTGAAAGCACAGTTTGTTATTTTGTTCAATGCATTGGCAAGAGTTATTGAGACCTTCAACACTTATTACCGACCGCTTATTTGACTTCATCCAAACAAATACATCCATTCCATGTACGATCGAGGAACACGTTTCTGAAATATTCACAGAGGGCATGTTTCAACACAGGTCAAATAGACAAAAGTGGAACATTCTAGAATCAATTATTCACTCAGATGTTACTATACATCCTTCATTGACCATCAAACAAGTTCAATCTAGAACTGCCACTAACAACTATTTTTATATCGATTAATCTATCAACTAATTTATCGATTAATCAATCGATCTGTCGACTCGTTTTCCACCAAAGGTCAACAGTTCTTTTGCAGGAATTCAGTCTCATGGCTTTGCGTACGACTGAGAGAAAAATAAACACAACTAAATTAAATAGGCCTAAATGTAAATACTCAGAGTGGAAAAAACATACCTAATGTTCTTTGAACTCGGCAAACTCTTTTGATTTGATGCGCGCCTACATTTGAAATGACGAATACGAGATGTACTTTACGAGGTTACTTTAGCAGCCTAAAGGGCAGCGGATTTGAAACTTTCTGCCAACAAAGGCTGAGTTCATTTAACGGGTGGCTGTGGCTTTGCCTTTTCCGGCGGCCCATAATCTTAACATTATATTCGTCTTCAGATGTTCATGCATCGAGCTTGTGCTACTGTGGTATGCCAACGAAACCAGAGTGTACAAACCATCTTTTTATTTCAGCTAATCTGAAGTACTCCCAAGGCAAACTTTTGCTTGCAAACTCGTTTGACATCACACTCGACTCCGCTTCACCCACAATCCTCGGAAACTTTGACGTGATGCGTGTAACGTTAGCACACCAGTGGTGTGGAGGAAACGGTTGTTATTTTAGTCAGTGTAAAATAATTAAAACGATCAGATTATTAAAAATATTGACGTCGACTAACTATCACCGACGACGGAGTCGATTTTATCGACCATTCGCGACAGCCCTAGTTCAATCGTACAGAAAAAGCTTTGTACAGATGTTTTGTTAGAAAGTACAAAAAGGGCATAATAATGTAGTCATTTCTTCGAAGCACACAATGTTTGAGCTCCAAAATGAATAACGTTCCACTTGATGAATCAAAGATTTCACAATGAAGATTAAAATGAGCAAGGAAGTTTTGTCAGACAATCGCAAATGTCCTATTGTATATCGGACACTTATATCATTTAGAATATTTTGCATTTTGTAAACTCAATTCAACTTGATTCAACATGCCCTAGAAAGACAGAACAAACGGCACAGTCTACGTTTCCTGTTTTGAGGTCTGAGTGAACAAGAACACAGATCATTCGTCCTAAGAAAGCCAAGGCCAAAAGAAACTGGCAGGACACTTTCATTTGAGGTAAAAGTTGCTGAAAAGCACCTGGAGTTGAGTGCTGGACAACACGTGAACCCCGCTGCACTCGGCACAATGCCCCAGAGAGTTCCTTTATCATAAACACATGTGACCCGCAAATCACAGTTTCTGCTGCCACCACGTAATGAAGATAAGTGAGTGATTATTGACGTGTGCCTTTTCCCTCGCTCCTAATCACATTTAAACCCCTTATGTTTGTGGAGAGATCACACAGAATGCGTTTTTCCAATCCTTTGTGCAACTTTTCCATTGTTTTTCAATGTAAACGCATGCTAAACGGGCGTCTTTAACCATTCCGCCGCATTTTTTGCATTTTTTCACACGACACTGCATTCTAAAAACATGGCGTTTCAAGTTTTTTATTAAAAAAAAAAAAGACAAAGTTTTTGCTTTTTCCATTTTCAAAGCAAAAATGTGTTCTGTGTGAACCAGCCCTAAGAAGTTGAAAGGGATTTGTGCTAAAACAGAACAGAATAGTTTATTTAACAATGGACAGTCCATGAGTACCCCAGAATTACAGCTACAGAGCTAAATTTCATTTGCAGTCCTTAGATGGGAAAAAAGGAAACACGGGAACATATGGCATGGTTAAGTCATTAATCAATATACAACAGCACAAACTTGCACTTGTTTTTCAAATTTTACTTTATGTAGTGTGTAATACAGCTGTCAGTGAAGGTACCAAAATTGCATGAAGAACGAATTCTGCACTGCTGAAACGAGTCATTAGCAATTTCAGTCTCACTTCCTGTTACATGCCTAATGTAACAAACTAGCATAAGACCAGCCTATGGTCTTCGCTGGCTACCCACGAACACCCACCCTCAAACACTGTAGTTGTAGCTGAGGCTGGAAAAGTTTGGTTCATGTTGCCGACTTGTCGAGAAGATGCCTTTTTTTCCGTGCTGCTAATCTACTTTGCACGCACTTCAAAAGGACGAGGACTCGCAAATTGACGGGAAAAAGTAGTCGTGGCCTAGTGGTGAGGGAGTTGGGCTTGTAACCTCAAGGTTGCAGGTTCGATTCCCACACCGGCAGGAATTGAAGGTGGGGTTTGTGAATGAACAGCACTCTCTCCACCTTCGATACCATGACTAAAGTGCCCTTGGGCAAGACACCTAACCCCTAATTGCTCCCCTTGTAAGTCGCTTTGGATAAAAGCGTCTGCTAAATGATAAAAAAAAAAAGAAAGAAAAAAGACGCAATTATTAATGTTAATATTATGGTGAATCAAGCGCTGATCAAGCTGAAATTCAAATATGGTAATGGCTGTTTCATTTCAACAAAACGAAAGTTGTAACACGAGTTATAAGCGGTAGACCAATCCCAACAGACTGGGCCGTCTGACCATTCAGAACAAAGGAGGCTATGGGGAGATTTACACTGCATTCGAAATCAAATACTTTCCTACTATATAGTATGTGACATATCAGAAGACGGATGACCTACTACTTCCGCCGAGATTCTGAAGTGTGCATTCGCTGGACACTGTACCATCTCATTAGGCCATAGGAAAGGATTTATGAACGGCAGTGAAGCGACACAACTGACGCTGGTAGGTCACGTGACAACAACAACAACATGGTGAATGTAGTACGCCCGAATTTCATTCATTCTACTCAAATTCATACTATACAGAATGGCCTCTCACACACCTACATCTAATCTCCTGCTCATTTGGACTTCGATGATCTATACCACTCTCACTCACACAGTCATTGACGGGCCTTTTTTATTTATGATGGAAGTTATGTACTCTAAGAAGGATTTAGCTGTTTTTTTGGCCTCGTTTCCATCTGGTATTAAGAAGTAGTTTTGGTCGATCAGATCACAAGCGGACAATGCTAAATGCAGGTGTAATGCACAGTAAAAACCCCAGAGTTCAATCAACTCTGCTCAGACAACTCTGCTCAGAGATAATTACGCAATTAATTAAGCGATGATTGAACATTAATGATGAACACCTGCTGTTAACAAGCAGAATCACTGAAGAAATGAGAAACACAAGCACTACAACTGACTTCAGCCACAGTCTTAGATGAAATCAACTGAAGATAAAAGACATTCAATCTCTGAAGAGTGTTACTTTAACACTATTTAGAGAGGGACCAAATGTTATCTGAGCAGAGTTGATTTAACTCTGGGGATTTTACTGTGTGGGGTCTAAAACATTTTGAGTTTGTCCAGAGGAAGTCGAAAACACATTCGATTGGATTGCTTTCGTAGTGTAGACACTCATGTGGTCGAATGTGTTCAAACAGCTACAAAGGTCCGCCTACTGTCCACCTACTGACTTAATGCATAAACATTATGGAAAGCGACGGGGTTTAAACCTTGTCAGCTGAGGACCCTAGTTTGATTTGAAGACAAAAAACGTACCAAGCAAAATGTTCTCTCACCATTCGTGATTTCTAACACACACTCGCTGTGTTCAGACGGACTTGCGATTGTCAAAGAAAAAACGAAAGCTGCTGATTTCTTGCTCTGTGGACTAAATTAAGTGATTGTGACCTTTGTGTTTATATTCACCCCTGAGATATAACCTGCTTTTCTAGTTTTGGCCATATTGGCAAACACCATCCTGAGTTTTTGTGAAGAAAATACCTCACATAACACGGTCATCACTGCATCGCCTATCCTCTATGTTCTGAGTATCCAAAGACTTTGTTCACTTATCTGTATACTCACTCTGTTGGTTTATCGTCCTCTGTTTTAATAAACTCCTTTCTCCTGAGTTCATCTCCATTTCCTGAGTGAGTGAGTGAGAAACTAATCTCAAAAGAACACACATGTGATCATGAGTTTCTATTTACTGGAAGTATTTTTGACTCCTAACATATGTAATGTGTTTGTTTTCCGACATGTCAAAACGCTAAACGTCTTTGTGTGCAATGCCAATTATACAAATAGGATCATACCTAGCATCGGAAACGTCAACCTCTGTGAAAGATCTGGATCTCATCTGTTTGCTTACATTCTGGTACAGCGATGTCAACATTGCTCGGTAAACCAACATTTGCAATACAATTCCAATGCATTGCTGACTAAACTACTGTAAATACTGAGAGGAGACACTGACACACTTACACTAACTCAATGAAGTGTCTGAAGATGGCACCAATAAAACTCAACGGCAGACAGCATGAGCTCATGATGTGTACTGCTGGCCCACATGCAAAACATAAAAGAACAGAGTTGAACCAGCAGTCAATTACAAAGGAATAACAATACGTCCCTAAAATCAGATGAGGAAATGCTGAGGGAAGTACACTGCTCTAAAGAATAATCTCAATACGAGTACTGCATTTGTTAATCTTTGTGGTAACACTTTAGAATGGGGAACAATTTAGCTCGCATATTAGCTGTTTATTAGTACTTAAAAATCACATATTAATGCTTTATTCTGTTTAAACAATCTACAGTGGGTACGGAGAGTATTCAGACCCCCTTAAATTTTTCACTCTTTGTTATATTGCAGCCATTTGCAAGTTCATTTTTTTCCTCATTAATGTACACACAGCACCCCATATTGACAGAAAAACACAGAATTGTTGACATTTTTGCAGATTTATTAACAAAGAAAAACTGAAATATCACATGGTGTATTCAGACTCTTTGCTGTGACACTCATATATTTAACTCAGGTGCTGTCCATTTCTTCTGATCATCCTTGAGATGGTTCTACACCTTCATTTGAGTCCAGCTGTGTTTGATTATACTGATTGGACTTGATTAGGAAAGCCACACACCTGTCTATATAAGACCTTACAGCTCACAGTGCATGTCAGAGCAAATGAGAATCATGAGGTCAAAGGAACGGCCTGAAGAGCTCAGAGACAGAATTGTGGCAAGGCACAGATCTGGCCAAGGTTACAAAAAAATTTCTGCGGCACTTAAGGTTCCTAAGAGCACAGTGGCCTCCATAATCCTTAAATGGAAGACGTTTGGGACGACCAGAACCCTTACTAGAGCTGGCCGTCCGGCCAAACTGAGCTATCGGGGGAGAAGAGCCTTGGTGAGAGGTAAAGAAGAACCCAAAGATCACTGTGGCTGAGCTCCAGAGATGCAGTTGGGAGATGGAAGAAAGTTTTAAGGGGGTCTGAATACTTTCCATACCCACTGTACATCCAAATATCCTACCCAATACTTAAACTTAAACACTGTAATAATTTAATAGCAAATTAAGAGTTTGAGGTAAGTCATAGTTAATGTGTTACCCATAACAAGTGTTACCATCTTTGTTAATGTTAGTTAAAAATACAGATGTTAATATTACTTCATATTGCATTAAATAATGTTAAGAAATACAACTCTTGATTTTAAAACTGTATTAGCAAATATTGATATTAACTAACAAATATTAATATATGCTGTAGAAGTACAGTTCATTATTAGCTCGTTGTGTTGCCAAAATATATTACACACACACACACACACTCACACACATTTATATATATTACTACCAAATTAAACTGTGTGTGTGTATATATATATATATATATATATATATATATATATATATATATAAACATTAGGTGCACTTCATATACATATATGCATATACTGTTGTAGCATGTCCATAGTGAGCAGAGCTGGAATCCAGACAGTTAACAGTGTTGAAATGTGTAGCTGTAACTTGCTGTACAAACGGTATAGCAAAATCTCCATTGGTGGACAAATTTTTATTGCTACCAGAATATACAGCTTCATCCCGTTTTTTCCTGCTCTGACAGCTGGGCTACTGATCGTTTGACACATTTGACATCAAATGGGTTACTGATGGCTGCTCTGTGAATCAAACGAAGGCCCTGGACAGATTCACGACACAAACTCAACATGCCAGTCTTCAGCTGCAATCTATTTTGCTCTTGGCACACACAATGTCTTGGCTCTTTCCGGATGGTCAGACTGCTGGTTGTGAATCAACATTTACATTAGAGCATCTGGGCATAGCTGTCTCAGATGTGATGTGCATTTTGTGAGCGGAAAACGGCCAAGAACTGCAAGACGGCCTGCAGGGTGCTTGGGCTATTAAAAAAAAAAAAAAAAAAAAAAAAAGGGAAAGAGAGGAAAAAGAAAAAACAGATTGAATCCAAACCGTTATTTAAGCAAAATTGCACCAACAACAGACCGCAGCAAATGGTAAAATTAGGGTTCGAGCCACACCCACTCAACCGCTATGTCAAAAATACAATCCCACTAATAGGGTGACACAGTCCACTGTTGCGTCCGAATGTGTCCAGTCATGCTTTGAGAACGATGAGCGCTCTGCCCACCGTGAGGAATAGGAAATTTTTGTGTTACTCATATCATGTCACAAAGCAATAAAGATACCAGCATTTGAATAACAGGATATGGTTGGTATTGGTAATTTTGAAATACAGAAAAACAACACTTAAAAATCAACCACAGCTTCTGTTGGCGCAGCGTTCCTCCCCACCTCGTGGGGAATTTGCTGCTTGTTTAACTATATTTTCCTGTTATGAAGTTTGGGTTGCTTAAAATTGAACTTGTAAATCTCAAGAATGTGCTTAGGTAAATGAGTGGATCTTGTAAATGTGAAAAATGGCCATTTAAAGCAATTTCACATGAAAATGTCCCAGCTACAGCGACACAGCGAGAACTTCTACGTTCACCACGGTCATTAGAGCTTTAACAAGTGAATTTAAAAACACGGTCACACAACCACACCCCAGCAAAGCCAAACACACTGCAAACATCTGTTTGACAGAGTAGACCATGTGAAATCTAGGCAAAAACTAGAATTTCTCAAAAGAATAAATCGTTTGGTGAGAGAGCAAGTAAATAAACCATTAAAAGCTACAGATAGCTTTAAGCAAACATCAATGGAATTCTACAAGAAACTGAGCAGTTTCAACACCAGTATGTGTATGTTAACGGAAGCTTACAGATGCATTGTTTCATGGTAATCTGACAGTCAAAGAAAGAAAAAACAATAAATGGTCACAGGTAATTAATCAGGACATTAAGATCACTGGACAAAACAACTCGCAGTCCAGGACAAAATGTATAGTTCATAAATCATTTTGCGAGCAACTGGTCATAAAGAAAAATACCACGAAGCAATATCGAAAATATTTTCATTTTAAACCATGAAGGCGAGCCAGTGGATATCACACACGCAATATGCAAGCATTTGCGTGAGAGTTTTGGTGGTGAAGAAGTCTAAAAGGCCAGTCAATTATTAAAGGTGCAATATGTAAATTTTTGGCCGCTAGAGGGCATACATTCAAAACAACAACAACAACAGCGTAGCTTGAGTTATTCAACTCCACTGCTGATTTAGGGTGCGTTCACACTTGTAGTTCGGTTGGTTTGGTTCGTTTGGTCCGGACCAAAAAACAAAACAAAACAAAACATATAGTCCTGGTCCGCTTAGCGTTCACACCGGCATTCTTAACAGCGAACCTTAAGTTACCGAAACCAAATGCATAAGGATACGGTCACAACCTGATTGGTCGGCTTTTATGATGTATTTTTCGCGACTAGGCTTCATTCCCGAACATTCAAAACAATGCTGTGCGCTGGACTAAACGCGATAATTTTATGCGTGTACAAATGCTTTATTTTTACCAGCTAAAAACTCATGAAGAGCTCATAAAATGTTCAAAAGATTCAAAACAGCAGCAGGATTTCCTCCGTCGTATGCAGAAACAAATATTGATAAGGCACTTTGCTCCACGTTTGCCCTCGACTCATTTTGGATACACCGATCTTTCCGCGTCGTCGAATCAGCTGACTTGTAGCGTCGCATCTTGCGACATCACGTCCTGTTTTTGGTTCGTTTACATGTCTTTGGTCCGTGTTGCGTTCATATTTCAATCGAACCGCACCAGAGTTCGTTTGGAAGCGTTCACATATGTTCAAACGAACCACACTAACTGAGCAATCGCACCAGGGTTCGTTTTAATCGAACCAAACATGACAAGTGTGAACGCACCCTTAAATCAATCAGATGGGAATCATCTATCACGTTCATGGACGAGGTAAAGTAGTAGTTTTATAAATGTTGCGCTTGATGACATGATTTTATGTCATTATAATGAATTAACCACAAGTAAAGCAAGGTTTAATACCAAATTGGTTAGATGTTACTGCATTTGTCCAATACGTTGGTGTGATAACGCGGCACAGTTTTATGTGTTCAAAACAATCATAGCAAATGTACAGTTAAAAGTACCCACATCATTTGCAAAAAGGCTCACAATGTTTATGTTTACGTCAACAAAATCATCACAAACCAACGCTGTCTTTAATAAACATTACTCGTACAGAATGCAACTCATACGCAGTTTTGGCATTTGATATTTTTGATGTAGTGGCAAGTATTTCACTAAAGCTACACAGTAAAATCCCCAGAGTTCAATCAACTCTGCTCAGATAACATTTGGTCCCTCTCTAAATAGTGTTAAAGTAACACTGAAGAAGAGTTGAAGTTAATGAGATAATTAAGCAATTAATTAAGCGACGATTGAACATTAATGATGAACACCTGCTGTTAACAAGCAGAATCACTAAAGAATAGAGAAACACAAGCACTACAACTGATGCAATCAACTGAAGATAAAAGACATTCAATCTCTGAAGAGTGTGACTTTAACACTATTTAGAGAGGGACCAAATGTTATCTGAGCAGAGTTGATTTAACTCTGGGGTTTTTACTGTGTACAGTATAAAACAAAATTACAGCCAACAGTTCATAACATGCCTTGAAGTATTCGTAGTGAACATCACCTCACCATTTTTCACATCATATGAAGAGACAAGAACAAGACATTCAAACAATAAGACTAACACTGTTGATCGACATAATAATAATAATCAGAAGTTTTCTGTCATTAAAGGAATCCAAATGGATACTCACCTGTCAATTAAAACACATGCAAGATCGGCATCTCTGTCTAGTTTAAGTTTGTCGCAAAGTTCTCCAATGTTGATCCTTGTTTTATTTCTCTTCTTGTCCCAAAATCTTCTTGGGTCATGTGGTCGATGTTTACGTTAATGGGATTGGCTTTGTTAACAGAACCAACAAAAAACAGTAAAGAACAATTGTGCTCCATAACAACTGCGCAAAACAAGCTAGTTGCTTGATAGACGCTACAAATATTATTTCCGCATTTGTCCATGAGACTATGTTGTCATGGTTTCTACGGCAGTAAAAGCGGAAACCGAGGGTAACACGGATATGACGTCGTTGACAGGCTATTACCGCAGAAGTTAAAAATGGCAATTTTCTCATGATTTACATGTAGTTGGAAACATTTGGGATATTGAAAGTACTCACCTGAACAAAATCTATAACACTGACCAAGTTGGAAATTTTACTGCAAATATTTTACATATTGCACCTTTAACTACAGAAATTGAAGTAACTGCAGTAAAAACTAACCGAGCTTCTGGCATCTAACACTGCATTGACGACGCTCAGAGATGATGAGAGATCAATCTAATTGATTTTCTTAGTATTTGTCTTGCGGCCCATGGTGAAAAAATGAGAAGTATTTTGCGTTAAGTTGTTTTTTAAATAAGGCTTAAACTAATCTAATCTTTTATTACCCTTGCTGTGCGTCGCCTATGCGATGACGAGCCATGGAATTGTTGCAGGGCAAATTAATTGTAATATAAATTCAATAATAAAAGTAGCCTAATAATAATAATTTAATATGACTAGGGTTGGGTACCTATATAACCGGTATGTACCGGATCGAATCAGAATGCGAATGTCGGTGCCACTTAAATCCCTGAAGTGATTGAAATATTTGGTGCTATGACACGGACGTAAGAAGCATCAGATTCATCAACACGCCCGATCGCTAGTTAAATTTAAATACTGCGTTCATGGGGTGTAAGAATGCTCGGAAAAATTATTTCCCGAATGAGAAAACTCCTACGAATGAGAAAATGATAGCCTACAAACCCAATACATCTTCGTAGTAATGTTACTGTCCATTTTGTTTTCACATTACGAAATAAAAATCACAAATCGTCAAACGCGCTTAAATTAAAATGCCTAAAACTAAACGCTCCAAAGTGTGGCGATATTTCACCAGAAAGGTTTCCGACACCGCGACGTGCAGCAAATGTTTTACAACAGTTGCGTTTAAAGGGGGAAACACGAGAGCACATGGAATATGCACCGTGTTTGACAGCTTGCGGACATTGAGGACATTGAGGACAGTGTGGACGACACCAGCCCCAGTAAGCGGGACAGTTTTCCCATATCGTCTGCACTTTCAAACAGGCCTCATCGACACCGTCTGATAGAGTTTTCTCCTGTCAGGAGAGGTGTCTCTGCAAAAAAAAATTGCTGAAATTTGAAGCTGTTCCATTATTGTAGTTGAGCTAGTTGGCTTCGGTTTTACTGTTGTGTTTTGTATTTACTTAAATATTCATGTATACTTTAAACTTTTAATATATTGCTCAATTTCAAGAACTTTTTTTGTCCAGTAAAAAGGTATTCTTGACTGAGTCATCAGGCACCGGTACCGTTTTAAAAGTATCGATTTGGCACCGGTATCGAAAAAAAAACCCAAACGATACCCAACCCTAAATATGACCTGCGTAATGCCCCCTGCATAGGACTAAACGGCGTCCACCAGGCACAGCATCAAAGCGATATTAACGGTTTCATCCAAATCTACATGAATGGCCTGTTCAATGTTCAGTAGCCTCCTGCGATGCCCGAGAGTCTCTCCTGTCTCATGGTGTTTCTAATGTATGTTTTCAGTCGGCGCAAGCAAGAAAATCTTCTTTCACACGATGCAATGTTCAACAGCAGTGTAGAGGAAAGTTACTGTTACAATATTGTGTTACTAGGTTACTTTTAAAAGCGATGCATTATAAATATTGCGTTACTCCCTAAAAAAAGTAACTGCGTTACTTGTTACTTTTTATGTAAAGTAATCTGTTAGTCCAGGTGTTTACTAGTTACTTGGGATAAAGTAATCTGATTACATACAGCAACTTGCATTACTTGTAATGCGTTACCCCCAATACGGTTCATCAGCAGAGTCAAGAACTTAAAGAGTTTGCCAAAGTTTACTAGACAATGGACTAGCTTCGACACTCAGAAAGTTTTTCTTCCCATTCCCACAGGTATACCCAGGTATACTTCATTTTCAGCGTTCCGCTCCATCTCACGCACAGTTGAGCATGCAAGCCTTTCAAAGTATACTCTTTTGGCAGGGAGTGCGGAATCACACCAATGAATTCTGTTATGAAGTGCTCAAGTCACTCACACACGCACCGTCCACACGGTCAGAAAAATTGGGCTGCACATGAACGGGATGTGCGTATGTCCGCGGACCCTCACCATGACTAAATTAAATCACATGGACGGTGCGCAGGAAACTCCATGACTACAATAAATATGAGGGGTCATCTGGCCTCCCCTGCCGCCCCCAAATGTCACCAGTATACACAGTTTAAATGACTTAACTGTAAGGAAAATAATGTCACAAGCCATAAAGTTATTTTCTCGTGACCTGGATAAGTCAAATTGTTTATTAAACATTGGTTAATTTTATCATACAGATGTTTCAATAAATGCAATAAGCCATTTGAAGCAGCACATGACAGTGATCATTGTGCTTCACTGTGAGTCTAACAAAACCCCTTAACCATAGTAAAATCACTGTAACGTATGGTCTCACAATGACCTAATCAATTCATTTCGCATTCATTGGAAACAAAGGTTCACGAATGTCCAGTGTTCTGTCAAACCTGCAAGAATAATACACAACAATGGTGTGCATTATAGCACACCTCGAATAAGAATATAAGAACATATGAATGTGAATCACTGTGACAATGGCATGGGAAAAGACTCACAACAATGACAGCAATTCGCTGTCAGCATTTCGTTCTAAAGAGCACAGAGACTCACTGGGTTATTGATGAGAGGAACTGTCCAAAGTCAAACAGCGACAACACAATATGAGCTTCCTGTGCCATAGGCCACCTGTCTCTCTTGTTTAGAACAATCGCTCCAGCGAAAGCCACATCCTAAGCCGCAGATACCCAAAGCACCTGCTGCGGTGTCCGCTCACAGACCATTAGGGTCACATCCCATTTCATTTGAGTACTGGATTTTCACTAACAAACATGGGGTCAGGGAGGAAAACAAAAGCACACGAGAATCTCTAACATACCCAACGTGAGTTCAGCGTTTGCAATGAGGAAAATTACACTGCTCAGAAATTGATCTCTCAAAACTCGGGAGACCTAAATATCATACATTTCCATGCAGTATATCTCAGATTTGTGGGGGAAAAAAACACTTTTGAGGCTAGTCTTATAATCAACCAACAAGCCTGAACAATCTGTTGACTAATTCAGCTCACTCTCTGAGTTCAACTTCAACCTGTTCCTCACTCAAAACCATCATAAGATTCAGAAAAGTTTGATATATGTGATATTTGATATACACTAACATGCTCTGATAATGCATTATTTGGATAATTGGTCAAAATAAATGATTCATTTTAGCAGAATCTGCTAAAACTGATTCTGTTGCATAGAACAATATATATATATATATATATAGAATATGTATTGACATTTAATATTAATTTATTTTTTGTCCAATTTTAGTGTGTTACTTCCAATAAAAGTGTGGTTATTGTATTTTACTGGCTGGTATTTTTTGAATACAGTATCACTGAAATGAATGAATTTTCATTAAATTCTAATTTCGATATGATTTCACACAAAAAAAGCTAATTTACTAAATGCATTTCATCCAGAATTTTCGGTTTTGGCCCAGAATTTTTATTTCGGTGCATCCCTAATATAATACACTATATAATAATAATAATAATAGAGAAAATTAGGTCAATTTTGATTTCATTTTGTTCTTAAAAAGGCAGTAACAAGCAGACCAGAGGGAAGGAACTAATAAACGGTTGCATTGTAAATAAGACAATGTACTGTAGATTATAAGTGTTTTTTTTAAAAGGGAAACAAGCTTCTATAATAAAAACTGGACAAGTTTTATTCCTTAGCACCAACACAAATGAGTAAAGATCTGAATAGCAGCCCGGCTCATCGTGCTTTTCTTACGAGTTTTCTCAGCCTTCTAGGAGGAAGAATTGATACAGTATGTCAAAGCAATCTTATTCCGGTAAATGTATCAGAACTTTTAAATACCATTTTTTTTAATGCATATTGAATTTATGAAAACGATACGGAGTCAGCATGTACAACAATCATTTTCAGTCCTACGTTAATTATATCCCTCTGTCGACGCAACATGACAACAGCAGAAAGCCGATACCATCTCTAATACCAGCTTAGCCCTGTTCATAAAAGCTTCTGTCTAAGTCTGCCAGTCTTGAGTTTCTGAGTCCTCAGAGTGTTTCCATATGTGTGATGCCCACACCAAGTTAGCCAACATGATTCACTCCAATCACAGTCCCCACCAAAGCGGCTTCTGTTCCCCTGCTCTAACGACTCAAACATATTACATGTCTCACACATTACATCGGCGCTCCTAGCGAACCCCAAACTGCCACGGACAGGCGTCTCATCCGGCCAGAAAGCAGAATCATTCCCAGTTTAGAGGATGAGGCAGGAGGGGCACTTCTGACTTCTGGTAGTTTCCTGTGCAGTGGAAAACATGCATGCTCTGTTTGAAAATGTAATTATTTTGCATGATGCATCTGCTATGTATTTTCATTATTTTCCCATATAGACTCCTTCAGATTAGCTCCAAATAGTAAGCTGTAATTATGTCGAACAGGAACTTCAGGGTGCTGTGTGAAATCGCAGAGCCCAACATCTTCACAAAACCCCCCAAAAAAGTCCCTCGGTGCCTAAAAGCATATCTAAAAATACTAGGGCACAGCTGGTTGAAATTTATTTTCTAGGCCATAGCAACAATGTTTGGTTGTTTCCAATTTCTAAAAAAACCGCAGATAGTAAAACGCACAGAAAATAAGGCGGACGTAAATAGCACACGCATGCTTCAGCACTTTTAAGGACCATGTGGGGGCAGAAAGCGAAATGTTTGTCAAAGGTAAATTCACGAGCTGTCTCACAGTCATAATATCATAAAACAGCCAGGGAAGTTTCCAATCATGAGGAATGGAGAACCTTATGAACTGAAAGTGGAATCATTCTTAAGAGTCAACTGCGTCTGAGCTCCAATTATACCGATTCATTTGAATTAGTGCAAGTTTAACACTTTAGCATTAGGGGTTTGATCAAATCACTAACCCTCAGTGTGAGCAACGAAACACCACAAAAAATCTGTATCCTTAATGCCAGAAGTCATTTCACTATTATATCATAATGAATCTCAATGGATTATTGGACGCAGAAGCTGACATGGTTACACAGTTAACCAAAAATAAAGCTTCTATGGCTCCTTTTGAAATTATAGTTAAAAAGGTTCTTAATAGTTTTAAAATATTAATCACACATAATGGTTCTTGAACTGTTTTCTTGCTCTGTGGAACCCCCTTTTGGAACCCTTATTTGTTAGGATTTCTAAGCAGCAGTAGCACACAGTATAGTATGTAGCCATAATGAATTGAGTCTGGAAATAATTAAAGATATAGGCTGGAAAGTTCACTGATATCTTAATCGGTGTAAAATAACCTTCAGAATGGTTGAACAGAACTAATATTAGAAATATTACTTAACTAGACTGCACATCCCATTCTATTGAAGCTGTGACATTTAATTTCAGGTTACACTGCTGTTCAACAGTTTGGGGATGAATTTTCAAAGTTTTCGAAACAAGTCTCTTGTGCAGGGGCACAACTGCAGAATTGCTGAGCTGATCCCTGTATATTCTATTCCCCAACACTAACCCTCACAGACAACTCTCTGCAAGTCGATGAATTCACCTCTGCAACTATTAAATTATATCTGGATCAGGTCATTTACTCACACATCCAATTGTTTTTGATATGTTGCACGCTGAAGACATAATTGAATTGTTGATTGCATTAACAGAAAATGAGGCCAAAAGCCCAATATCTCATTGACAGTAGTTAATTTATATATATATATATATATATATATATATTAGTGCTGGGCAACGATTAAATATTTTAATCGCGATTAATCGCATGATTTTCTGCGATTAATCGCAGCATGCACAAAATTCAATAATGAAAATCAAAAGTAGTGTATTGTGTAATTTTATTCTTTCAAAGTACTGCTGTATGAACAAAAGTGCAATAAAATTTGGTTTGTCAAAATTTTAAACAAATAAAGTGCTTTTTTTACAGCAGTTAAAAGTTAGTAGCAGTTAACATTTCTTGAAAATCTTAACTTAAACATTAATGAAATCAAATTAAATATAACACTAACGTATAAATAAAACATTAACGTTTTTAGATTGTATATATATATATATATATATATATATATATATATGAACCTCGATAATAACATTATAACTGGCCAAGTACTTCTGTTTCCTGGCATCAACGGTATGCATTGCATTTAAGTGATAGTTCAGACTCGAAGTACTCCGATGACAGGACAATTCAGCTTTGCAGTGGTTACAAATAGCTTTAGTTCTATCAACTCCGCCGTGTGGAAGAGGTTTAAAATAAAAATGTCTATTTAAGATTTCGGTACCTTTTTCCATTTTTCTGTCCGCACCAGATATTTTCTGTTTCGCGCTGTAGCTCTCTTAGGCAAACAACAAATGCTTTCATTGGTTGAGACGCGTGATGACGCTCATCGCAAGCAGCCAGTAGCTACTGATAAACACCCCACCCCTCCTGCGACCCGTGCTTTGTGTTGTATTCGGTTGTATTATTACAGTCTGTATTCAAATGCAGTGAACAACGGACTTTCAAAATAAAAAGTGCGTTAACGCGCGATAAATTACTTGTCGGCGTTAATTAATTAATTAATGCGTTAACGCGATAAAAACGCGTTAACTTGCCCAGCCCTAATATATATATATATATATATATATATATATATATATATATATATATATATATATATATATATATATATATATATATATATATATAAAATTTCAAACAATAATATGCCAAGTTATTTTTGGTATTTTTATTTTGGTATTTTTGGTATTTTAATTATTTGTCCCAAAAATGTGATATTTTTGTATCTTTATAAAACGGGAACATTATATGTTAAATTCACTTTAAAAAGAAAATGAATTTTCTGTGATCATTTACTCACCCTCAAGTTGTTACAAACCTATATGAATTCTTTCTTGTGCTGAACACAAAAGATGTTTTAACCGTAACAGTTTGGTTAGGCCATTCTTCAAAATATCTTGTTTTGGGTGAACTATCCCTTTAGCAGAAAAAGTATGCCACCTGGTGGAAAACAACCAATTTTAAAATGAAAATGACATGACCACTATAACCAGCAGATGGCTGGAGAGAATCAATCATTGGCTCATTTGCCAATTCTACTCCCTAACATAGTCCTTTTCATGTTTTGCTTTTGGATTTATATTTAGACATTATAAAATTCCTTTTATAACATTTACTTTTTCAAAGTATCAAGAGTTTTCAAAAACCCATTGGATCTACATGAATACCACAAATGTCCTATTTTGAATTCAAAACGTTAATCACTTTGCCCTCTAAGGCAACAACATTGAAGGCCAGATTTACTAACAGTTCGCACCAGAGCAAACCCTCTTTTGGCGTTAAAAAAACTATTGTCCTGACTCAGACACGCAGGGGAAAAGCAGTGCCGAAAAGGCGCGAACAGTTATCTTTGCTGCTGACTTTATTGCAAATGCATTTGTAGGAGTTTTCGAAATTTATGGGAGTATTTAAATGAATCATTCAAGGCGATTTACTAAGGTTTAAGCCATCATTTATTGTCCCACAAAAAAGTATGTCTTAAACCAGATGCTAATTTGTGCTGCCCTTGATATAGAGAGAAAAATGATCATTTTTTTTCATTTTCCACTGTCTTTTTCTATTCTGCGACCCAGAATGTTTCCCTGCTCTAGTGAATTATTGTTATTCATGTGCCGGCATCTGTGACAGTAATGTTGAAGGGTGAGCGGTTGATATATACAATAAAATACATTTTTGAACCAATTTAAAACGCCAAACAAAAGTTTAAAAAATTTTCCTTTTATTATTTTTAACTAATAAGCTTTTGATTACTTATAACAATTTTTAACGAAGATTTTCACAGAATGATTTTGGCAAAATGGCTGGATGAATTTTCAGCATCATTATTCCAGTCTTCAGTGTCACATGATCCTTCAGAAATCATTCTAATATGCTGCTCAAGAAACAGTGGAAAACAGCTGTGCTGCTTCATATTTTTGGGGAAATTGTGATACTCTTTTTTCTTTCTTTCAAGATTCACTGATGAATAGACAGTTCAAAGAACAGAAATAGTAAAGACTTTAACGTTGTTACAAAGATTTCTTTCACTTTTGATTAATTTAATGAGCCCTTGATGGATAAAAGCCTTCATTTCTTACTGACCCCAAACCTTTGAACAGTAGTTGCGATCTGCAGTGACAGTATAGGTTATTAAATGAACATTTATCAGTTTGAAAAATGCAATTCATTATGCGACTCGTCCAAGTCTGCTAAACCTAAACTATTACGACTATTCTTTAACCTCTTGTATCTTGACTTCAGCTAGTTTTAAAACATATTCTTGCTCAAACGACCAGAAAATAAATGTCCATTTTTAGCAAAAACAGCCAGCATAAGATGAACACATCATCTAAGAGTAATATTCAATTACCAAACAGGTGTGCAGCAGTTTGGTGAAAACAGACATCATATGAGCTACTTTACAATGGCTTTGAAGTCCGATTTTGGTGCTTGGAACTATACATTTTATAAAAGTAATCTAATGCACTGTTTGTAGGCATTCATTCACACACAGACCACAACACCGATTAAACTACCAAAATCTGATAAAATCCTGAGGTTGTTGGATATTAACAAGGTTTCATCTGTTGGATCTTACTAATAAATCCAGGAGCTTAACTTCATTATTTGGTAAATGCAGTCCATTGAACATTGTCTGGCATGCATCCACCAGGGCTTTTTGATGCCAATTCCCAAAATAATTTGTGATTCATATGAAATGATTCCCGACGAGCCATGCTTCTGTTACCGTTACGCAAGACACAGACGTTTCAGCCCATATGACGACAAGCTGGTCCGCCGCTGATGAAAAGAACCAATCAAATACTCAAGCCCCAAAAGACATTGGCTAATTGCACTAATAAGGCAGAAGCAGAGGCTAGGAAATAAAGATGCTGTCTTGCCGCTGAAAGCCAGCACGCTTCTTTGGCCAGTTCTGTGGTCTTGTGGTTTTCTCTGATCTTCCTGAGTAAATCCTCCCCCCCCCCCCCTCCTCCTTGTCTCCACAACGGTCACTGAACTGTCAGATTATCTCCCAAAGCACGCTTCTACCATCAGGGTTTGTGGTTTTTGCCTCTCCGGAGCTGCAATTGATTCCAAAGGTTGATATTAAATAAAGTTAATCTCTCTGATGTCCACTTTTTATTTTAAAAGCTTGTTTCCTATAGAAAACACTTAACGAAAGCATATTCTCATCTCTATTTTACTTCCATCTGGTCTACTTGTTGTTTTTACTTCCGTCTACTTGCTGGTCTTGTCTTATATATATATATATATTGTTTTGTTTTTTTAAATGATGATAATAACGATAATGATAATAATAATACTGATAATGATGATGATGATGATGGATAATAATAATAAGGAAATAACTGGAAAACCCAAGCAACTGCAATGCCCAGAAAACTTTGCATGGTCACACATCAATGACACTTTCTTCAAAAATATAACAAAAAATCTAGTTCATATTGGCAGTATAGCTGAATAATGTGCAAACGTCTTCATTACATCAACAGAACTCAATGCTCGATATGAGAATGAGATACACCCCACTGAGACATGAATATCAACTCTATCGGTCACACAGCCAAAGAAACCCAAGCGTGCATCTGATAAAACTGGATATTATTGGACATTAACTGAAATGGGAACTGTCTTTTTAAGGAGGCAAGAGGGCTGTGTTCTTGTAAGTTATGCCACGCAGGCAGGACTCAAAATGCTCATAAAAATAGTGATTAGAGATCTAACACTCAGGAAAACAGGAACACCTCACTGGCAGGAGCACAATACACAGAGGTGATATCAAGACAAAATAGCAAATGTTTCCACAAAACATCAGAGAGTGTTAAGTCACTGAACTCAAACAAGAGATCAGTCCAGACATAACAGCGATGTAAAAAACATCAACCCGTCAGATATGCAGAAGAAATAGTCCTCCCTTCATGTGTTCGGTACTCAAAACGTAATTCAACAACTTAAAAACATGCATGGTTTAAGTTAAAAGTTCTAATTTATTGTTTTAACTACACCTTAAGTTGCAAACATTATTTTGTTGAGATCTTTTGACATAATAATGTTGATCATTACATCAATTTAATACCATCAGTAATTTAAACAAATATTTACATCATATATATATATATACAGTACTGTGCAAAAGTTTTAGGCAGGTGTGAAAAAATGCTGTAAAGTAAGAATGCTTTCAAAAAGAAACTTGGTAATAGATTATATTTATCAATTAACAAAATGCAAAGTGAGTGAACAGAAGAAAAATCTAAATCAAATCCATATTTGGTGTGACCACCCTTTACCTTCAAAACAGCATCAATTCTTCAAGGTACACTTGCACAAAGTCAGGGATTTTGTAGGCATATAGTTAGGTGTATGATTAAACAATTATACCAAACAGGTGCTAATGATCATCAATTCAATATGTAGGTTGAAACACAATCATTAACTGAAACAGAAACAGCTGTGTAGGAGGAATAAAACTGGGTGAGGAACAGCCAAACTCAGCTAACAAGGTGAGGTTGCTGAAGACAGTTTACTGTCAAAAGTCATACACCATGGCAAGACTGAGCACAGCAACAAGACACAAGGTAGTTATACTGCATCAGCAAGGTCTCTCCCAGGCAGAAATTTCAAGGCAGACAGGGGTTTCCAGATGTGCTGTCCAAGCTCTTTTGAAGAAGCACAAAGAAACAGGCAACGTTGAGGACCGTAGACGCAGTGGTCGGCCAAGGAAACTTACTGCAGCAGATGAAAGACACATCATGCTTACTTCCCTTCGCAATCGGAAGATGTCGAGCAGTGCCATTAGCTCACAATTGGCAGAAAACAGTGGGACCCTGGTACACCCATCTACTGTCCGGAGAAGTCTGGTCAGAAGTGGCCTTCATGGAAGACTTGCGGCCAAAAAGCCATACCTCCGACGTGGAAACAAGGCCAAGCGACTCAACTATGCACGAAAACACAGGAACTGGGGTGCAGAAAAATGGCAGCAGGTGCTCTGGACTGATGAGTCAAAATTTGAAATATTTGGCTGTAGCAGAAGGCAGTTTGTTCGCCGAAGGGCTGGAGAGCGGTACACGAATGAGTGTCTGCAGGCAACAGTGAAGCATGGTGGAGGTTCCTTGCAAGTTTGGGGCTGCATTTCTGCAAATGGAGTTGGGGATTTGGTCAGAATTAATGGTATCCTCAATGCTGAGAAGTACAGGCAGATACTTATCCATCATGCAATACCATCAGGGAGGCATCTGATTGGCCCCAAATTTATTCTGCAGCATGACAACGACCCCAAACATACAGCGAAAGTCATTAAGAACTATCTTCAGTGTAAAGAAGAACAAGGAGTCCTGGAAGTGATGGTATGGCCCCCACAGAGCCCTGATCTCAACATCATCGAGTCTGTCTGGGATTACATGAAGAGAGAGAAGCAACTGAGGCTGCCTAAATCCACAGAGGAACTGTGGTTAGTTCTCCAAGATGTTTGGGCCAACCTACCTGCCGAGTTCCTTCAAAAACTGTGTGCAACTGTACCTAGAAGAATTGATGCTGTTTTGAAGGCAAAGGGTGGTCACACCAAATATTGATTTGATGTAGATTTTTCTTCTGTTCACTCACTTTGCATTTTGTTAATTGATAAATATAAACTATTAACATGTCTATTTTTGAAAGCATTCTTACTTTACAGCATTTTTTCACACCTGCCTAAAACTTTTGCACAGTACTGTATATATATATATACACATCAATTGGCTTTTTTTTTAAATTAAGTAGTAGTAACTTAATAAAATTGTCTTGCTAACTTCAGTTTCCAGCATGCTTTGCATAGGACTGTAAACGTTGAAATTAAGTGTTAACTGATTTGTTTTTAGCGAGGGGAAAGGCTTGTGAGTGTTAAACGCTGTTGCGTTTGACATTTAAAAGAGTTTCTGTAAAGTTTTTGTGCCTACCATTGTGCTGAAGAGTAGATACATGATGGTAAACACTATTGACTCTATAAGCAATGATTGCACCAATGCCAGTGACAAATAAGATCACTTTTTAATTAAACATACACGTTAAATAAGTTATGTTAGCATGTGCTGTGATAGTTGTTGGTTCCAGGGCTTTTTGGAGTAATCAACTTAAAAATCTGTATTTATGCGACAAATTATTAAGTTCCTCTAACTTAGTATAGCTTATTGGTTAAACATAAATTCACTTCAAGTTGTCGTAACTCAAAAAAATTGATGCGTTGTCTTTTTTTGTAGAGCCAACACACTATTTTTTAGAGCGAGTGTGTTTAGTGTGCGTTTAATGCTTCACAACATTCAAACTAAATAAGCTCTCTTCAATCAAACACATTCTCGAACATCCATCCTTTCCGGAATATGAGTGAGCCTGGAATACGTATCCACGAGCTTTCACGAGATTAATTCCACACTGCTGGAAATCAGTAAAGAGACTATAAGCCATTAGTGTCTGCCAGCAGCTTTCCCAACAGTCCCAAACATTCAGTGCTGGCCGCCTCTCCGTGTCCATTAAAAATACTTCCATTATTCCAAATCAAATACAGTCGTCTTTTTGTCTTTTGACACTTGATACATGTTTAAGTAACCGAGCATCATGTGCAGCCATATTTATTCTAGATACGGAGTACTTTAATCATAACATCAATATATTTCGTAAGTATGTTTGGAAACCTCACAGTAAAAGAGACGTGACAATGACCTCCATTGTGCATTTAGCTGTTGTGAAGATAATTTATCTCGTCACTCGTCAATGTTCAGTCTCAACAGTGGAGTTGTGTTTCGTGTCATTTAAATGCTTTTTGAATACAATTCATATTGAATTTTGGCCTGAGCGATGACCAGTTGCACCACTGATTTGAATTCTGCTAACCACTCACAATATGCAAATATGACTAGCAAGGAAAGTCATGAATTTACACACCCTGCCTGCCCAGATTTTGACCAAAGTCACACTGGGCAGTTTGGCCGTTGGCTGTTACAAATACTTCAAGTACAGAGAATTTGATCTTATTTTATTCATTTATGTTTTTACAGAATTCATATTAATGCTTGGAACTGCAATCCTTTATATTATCACCAAGAAAATCAGCAGCAAAAACTTGTATTACTCAAGTTTTATTACTTAAAAGAATAGCACTATACTGTTTAAAGAAAAAAAAACACGACATTATCTGCATGCATATGTTATATATTTATCAATTTTTTAGCAACTTTTGCATATTTGAATCCTCTCCAGCAGTGTCTGAATGAGATCCATCTTTTCACACTGAGGACAATTGAGGTACTCAAACACGACTATTAAAAACGGTTCAAACATTCAATGATTGGCTCTTCACCTTCACCTGTCAGAGGTCATAGTGTTATGCCTGATTGGTGTATATACATACATATGTATATATACACGTATACATATGTGTTTAGTTAGTTTGAATGAGAGGGCCAGGTCAGTTTTTTACTTGCCATTCTAAAATGCACAAAATATTTTATATACATCTTCGTTCACAGAGCGCCACTTTGCGTGCACCACTACAGAATGACAGCATTATATTATTATATACTGTGGCGTAGAAATATATATATATATATATATATATATATATATATATATATATATATATATATACAGGGAGTGCAGAATTATTAGGCAAATGAGTATTTTGACCACATCATCCTCGTTATGCATGTTGTCTTACTCCAAGCTGTATAGGCTGGAAAGCCTACTACCAATTAAGCATATTAGGTGATGTGCATCTCTGTAATGAGAAGGGGTGTGGTCTAATGACATCAACACCCTATATCAGGTGTGCATAATTATTAGGCAACTTCCTTTCCTTTGGCAAAATGGGTCAAAAGAAGGACTTGACAGGCTCAGAAAAGTCAAAAATAGTGAGATATATTGCAGAGGGATGCAGAAGTCTTAAAATAGCCAAGCTTCTGAAGCGTGATCATAGAACAATCAAGCGTTTCATTCAAAATAGTCAACAGGGTCGCAAGAAGCGTGTGGAAAAACCAAGGCACAAAATAACTGCCCGTGAACTGAGAAAAGTCAAGCGTGCAGCTGCCAAGATGCCATTTGCCACCAGTTTGGCCATATTTCAGAGCTGCAACATCACTGGAGTGCCCAAAAGCACAAGGTGTGCAATACTCAGAGACATGGCCAAGGTAAGAAAGGCAGAAAGTCGACCACCACTGAACAAGACACACAAGCTGAAACGTCAAGACTGGGCCAAGAAATATCTCAAGACTGATTTTTCTAAGGTTTTATGGACTGATGAAATGAGAGTGAGTCTTGATGGGCCAGATGGATGGGCCCGTGGCTGGATTGGTAAAGGGCAGAGAGCTCCAGTCCGACTCAGACGCCAGCAAGGTGGAGGTGGAGTTCTGGTTTGGGCTGGTATCATCAAAGATGAGCTTGTGGGGCCTTTTTGGGTTGAGGATGGAGTCAAGCTCAACTCCCAGTCCTACTGCCAGTTTCTGGAAGACACCTTCTTCAAGCAGTGGTACAGGAAGAAGTCTACATCCTTCAAGAAAAACATGATTTTCATGCAGGACAATGCTCCATCACACGCGTCCAAGTACTCCACAGCGTGGCTGGCAAGAAAGGGTATAAAAGAAGAAAATCTAATGATATGGCCTCCTTGTTCACCTGATCTGAACCCCATTGAGAACCTGTGGTCCATCATCAAATGTGCGATTTACAAGGAGGGAAAACAGTACACCTCTCTGAACAGTGTCTGGGAGGCTGTGGTTGATGGTGAACAGATCAAAACACTGACAGAATCCATGGATGGCAGGCTTTTGAGTGTCCTTGCAAAGAAAGGTGGCTATATTGGTCACTGATTTGTTTTTGTTTGGTTTTTGAATGTCAGAAATGTATATTTGTGAATGTTGAGATGTTATATTGGTTTCACTGGTAAAAATAAATAATTGAAATGGGTATAAATTTGTTTTTTGTTAAGGTGCCTAATAATTATGCACAGTAATAGTCACCTGCACACACAGATATCCCCCTAAAATAGCTCAAACTAAAAACTAAAAATTCCAAAAATATTCAGCTTTGATATTAATGAGTTTTTTGTGTTCATTGAGAACATGGTTGTTGTTCAATAATAAAATTAATCCTCAAAAATACAACTTGCCTAATAATTCTGCACTCCCTGTGTATATGTATAAGAATAAGAATAAGTCTTTTTCTCTAATCAGTTCTTCAAAAAGTGGCCAACACTAGCCTGTGTTGTTAGTAAACAGGTTGTTAGTAAAATGCAAAACAATGCAACAACAACAGATGCAAGCATTGACAAGAACATGTGTGAGGGCGTTATGAGAAAGCTACAACTTTCATTTTGAAAGAGTACAAAGACTTTTATCGGTCGTAACTTCTGGAGAAAAAGAGCGCAGGCACTGGACAAAGCTGAAATTTGACTGCCTGTGTTCATGCATGCTATGAAATGGAATAGACTTTGAAAGGCTACGGGTTGAACGCATACGCTAATGTACGTATATATATATATATATATTTTTTTTTTTTTTTACACACACATACATATAAATATTTACATACATAACATACATACTGTACATGCATCCTGGGATGCACGATTTATCAGGATTAAATTGCACGCAATTTGGCAAAGTCTGCAATTATTTAATGTGTAGCTTGGCTCTTGCGCAGAAACTCAAAATATGCCCTGGAGCAGAAGATGATAATGCGCGTCAAATTTCTGTAGCTCAATAAACAGAATATTGAAACGCTTTGATTGGTTAAACATGATCAATAAACGCACGACTGCCTTATTCTTTAAGAAGCCACATCATCTCACAGAACGATGCTCAACTGTCATTATGAAGTGAGTTTGGAGTAAAAACATGTTATTAAATGTTGTATTTTGTTGGACAAGCTGTTGAAAGATGTTTGACGCGCATTGCTTTTTCAAATGTAGATCATACGCAACTCAAACTCGCAGTGCTTTCAGATGGATTAGTATATGGAGCCATATTTCGCAAAGGCTGCGAAGTTTGTGCAGTGTCTCAATGATTTCAGAATAGCGTTTAAGCAGTAATCGAACCTGAACGTGAACCTCACCATTAGTCGTGGCCTGTCGGGCTTGTAACCTGAAGGTTGCTGGTTCGATTCCCCCGCCGGCAGGAATTGAAGGTGGGGATTGTGAATAAACAGCACTCTCTCCAGCTTCGTGGAGTGCCCGACTAAGGTACCCATGAGCAAGACACCTAACCCCTAATTGCTCCCCTTGTAAGTCGCTTTGGATAAAAGCGTCTGCTAAATGACTAAATGTAATGTAAATGCATCTTGCGATGAATCGTGCAGCTCTACATACCTACATGCACATATATACACATACGTACATATATATGAGGTAGTGAGAGAAAATAAAAATTAAGTTAAAAAATAAAATATAGAATAATCAAAATTAATTTGCAATTACTTAGAAACAGGAAATCTGGCATTGAAAAAAACAGGCTTATTATTATCATCCTCATTATTATTACTACCTTTTATTATTATCGCCATCTGCTTCCCAAAAAATCTGAAATTATTGACTGTAAATATTGTAATACATTATATTGTGATATATATATATATTACAATATATATTGTTCTATCTATGACTTGCCAATTCCTACAATGGAATCCTAACAAATATATATGTTTACAGTCATAATTTACTGAATTACTGGACAGAGTATGGTAGGAAAAAATACATAGTCCATACATCAAAAACAATGTCAATACTAAACTTGATGGGAAAAAAAAATCTGTAAAAAGCCCATAGAGCTGTCATATCAGTGATGGTACCTGGTTGTCTAGTATTTAGCCACTATCCATTCTCATTTAGAAACAAATGTTGTTGGCATCGCACATGAGGAAGAGCTGCCAGAAACACAGTCTCTGAAAATGATGAGAGACCTGCCAAAAACCTTGAAGTACTCCCAGACCCCGCTGTAAGAGGAAGGGAGACCTGAATTACACTGAAGTGTGGTCCCTCTGAACGCTACCACATGTTAACACAAGCCTCTGTATCGTATTAGCTCAAACCGCTGGTATAGAGACACGGCAAATAGAGCAGATCTACTGTACTCGAGAGCGCACATTCAGAGCAACGTCTCAAAACCTCATAAAGCAAAACTGGCCTTACCAACAGCACATGGGCTCAGTAAATAAGGGGTTGGAAGAATTTTCTTCTTACTGGAAGACAATTGTGATTCGCCTAAAGCGGTGAACTCGTTTTGACCAGAGTTGAAGAGAAAAAAGATTATTCCAAGGACAGAATTTGACTTCAAATCGTCATAAAGAGGAAAGCACGTCTATGTAAAATCCCGCGCTTATGGCTCTGATGACTCTACATGTATAAAAAGTCAACACGAAATCAAAATTATTCACATTATTCAGATGGAAAAGTTTTATTATAGTCACGGTTACAAACAGTGTTTCATGGTAACTTCCAACATGAATGTATGAATCGGATGTCAAACTGAGGTACATCTAACTAGAAGATAGAAACGGAATGTTGTGCACTACAGTCTAATCCGGAGAGCTTCTCTCCGTCAAGTCTGATTTGCGAAAACGCTTGAGATGAAACATTTCTCTCAAAGGAGTAGCTCCTCTACTGTGACCGATCTTGATTTGCGGCTGCGTTTCATGACCTTACAGGACCGCACGGGGGAAAACGCTGCAATATTGTCATCACGCTTTTCAAAGACAAAACATGAAGAATGCAAACAGCAGGGGTGTCAAAACAACAAAAACCTATTAATAGAGCAGAGGAAAATAAACCGGATTCCTGATGCTAGACTACACAAACTGCAGTGTAACTTGACGAGGAGTCTGTCGAAATCGAAATGACGGAAGAAATAACAGTAAAGCTGAAGGACTTCAGGTTCAAATTCATATAATTAAACATGATGATTCACTAGATCTGTTGTTCAACATCAAGATATTGGACAACAAAGAAATGCTTGATCATTTCAGACACCACAGATGATGACACTACAAAGAAACTGAAACGAGCACTAAAACAGACACACGGCACCAGACGACAACAGCAAAGCCAGTGATCTAATTCATATATAAACAGCATGAACACTGTAATGTTTTCTTAAATATTTTGGAGGCTGATGTGATTTGCATCATTTCCCCTCATCCTTTCTAAGCTCATTACCACAACTGAGTGAAGGAAACATTGGGAAGCTCATTAGACATCAAAAACACAATTTTGTTTGTGTTAAACATGCATTTGTCTCTAAGACCAATTCTAAATCATTCAATGAACGAAAGAAGTGGTTTTATAATTAGGATTTATAAGTGATATCAATTCTAAGTACTGTAAGATTTGCAAAAGATGTATAAATGCAAGCTTGACACAAATTGCAATAAACAGAGCTAGTGAAGCAGCAAAAAAAATCATGTTTTCATATTTTATATATAAATAAAAATGCATCCTTAATGGGTCATGAAATAGATGGAACAGGTTGCATGTCACTGAAAACACTGGTAGCACTCAAAGTCTATCAACAAGTGGACATTGGTGATTTTCGCATTTTTCAAAGCAATTTCGTACTTGTACGTCACATTTATTATGAGAAATTGCTCGTTCAGTCCAATCCCTGCACTGTAGTATGCATAAGATTATAATTGCGGTTTTATGCATAAGGAAGCACCACTTCTGTTGCCTCTGTCTCATTGCCTATTGTTGTCATTCAGAGATCGTTGGTCGTTGGTGCTCCTTTCACAACCAGAGCTGAAGTGTCGGTGCAAGCGGTATGTTTTGCTGTTGCCCACCAGCACAAATGGAAAATATGTTCACATGAGATCGCATTACAGCGGAGAATCCAAAAGTCACAAAAGTGCTGCACGTTCACCTCTGCCTGCTCTGCATTCAGCCATGTGTATGTTTCCCTCAGTACAGTAGCACATGAGTGTTGTTTGTATTTTGTCTGCAATGCGGTCAGAACTGGAGTTTGAATATGAACATAAAATAATGGTTACGATATACAAACGTGCACATGATCCGTTTCAGCGCGGAGCTCCGCGATGAGCTTAACGACACTCGCCACTTTGTCTGTGAGCAACAAGTGGGTAGACAGAGAATCAGATCTGCTTCAACTATTTGTAAAAATAACTTTAACTGTACTAATGAAGCCCACTTATGCTCCAGTCTTAACTGTAGATACAGCATATAAAAAGCATTATTCTGGTGCAACTTTTCAAAACAGTAGCAGAGGCTTAACCTGCAACAATGGCTGATTGGAGAACTTCAACTTTATATTAAACCCACACATACCTTCATCGGGGTTAAAAGAAAAAACTACTTATTGATGGATTGCTTGAAATGTGTGAGTTAAAAATTAAGTTTAAGCTCTCCGATCAACAAGTGTCATTGGCACACCTTTTCTACCCCTTAAACTGAAAAATAAAAAGATTAGTTCCCAAATAAAGGCTTAAATGGCATTGTGTCATGTTACGCCACCTGCGACGTCATGTTAGACAGCATGCATGTGTGACAGTGATGAGTCACAGGCCGTTGAAGCCTCTTCAATCGTCACTCAGCACTCAAAGTGCCAGTTCCAGACTTGTGGTAATTGTCAGAAATAACAGGTTCTTCTCCTTTAATTGCCATTCTCACGATGTGCCCATGCCGCAAGCGAAAGCCACTATGGTTGGCGAGACCTGCCAAGCGTGATCTTGTCATATCCCGGAGTTCTGCGATGTGCTGAATGCGTAAACAGCAGTTCAGATCACAGCTGTGGTTTAACTCGTCCTGACCTTTGCCAGCAATTCTACAGCCTTTTGCATCACTAGGTCAATTTGGCCATCAACACTCGCAAAAAAGTCCTAGGGACCATAATTTATGACGCCTTTGCACTAAAAAACAAACTGCTTGGGTTGAAAAAAAAAAATTAGAAATTGCAATCTCGATTTATTATTTTAATTAATGTTCCTCATCCTATTGTGCGCAATATATCAGTGCATCTTTTTTTTTTAAATTATGAACAAATGAGAGTGAATGAATAAACTTGTGAGTGAGTGAAGGAGAGAAAGAGTGAGGGAGAGAAAGAGTGAGGGAGTGAAGGGGACAACGAGTGAGTGAAGGAGAGAACGAGTGAGGGAGTGAAGAAGGGAATGAGAAAACGAGTAAGGGAGAGAAGGGTCTCCCCTCTCACGAGTGAGTGAAGGGGAGAACGAGTGATGGAGTGAAGGACAGAACGAACGAGTGAGTGAAGGACAGAATGAACGAGTGAGTGAGTGAAGGAGAGAAAGAGTGAGTGAGTGAGTGAGTGAGGGAGAGAACGAATGAGTGAACGAACGAGTGAGTGAGAGAAGGACAGAATGAACGAGTGAGTAAGTGAAGGACAGAATGAACGAGTGAGTGAGTGAGAGAACAGATGAGTGGAGAAAACAAGTGAGTGAAGGAGAGAAAGAGTGAGTGAGTGAGTGAAGGAGAGAATGAGTGAGTGAGTGAGTGAAGGAGAGAGAGAGTGAGTGAAGGAGAGAATGAGTGAGTGAGTGAGTGAGTGAAGGAGAGAAAGAGTGAGTGAGTGAGTGAGTGAGTGAAGGGGAGAAAGAGTGAGTGAGTGAGTGAAGGAGAGAATGAGTGAGTGAGTGAGTGAAGGAGAGAGAGAGTGAGTGAAGGAGAGAATGAGTGAGTGAGTGAGTGAGTGAAGGAGAGAAAGAGTGAGTGAGTGAGTGAGTGAGTGAAGGGGAGAAAGAGTGAGTGAGTGAGTGAAGGAGAGAAAGAGTGAGAGTGAGTGAAGGAGAGAATGAATGAGTGAGTGAAGGGGAGAATGAGTGAGTGAAGGAGAGAACGAGTGAGGGAGTGAAGAAGGGAATGAGAAAACGAGTAAGGGAGAGAAGGGTCTCCCCTCTCACGAGTGAGTGAAGGGGAGAACGAGTGATGGAGTGAAGGACAGAACGAACGAGTGAGTGAAGGACAGAATGAACGAGTGAGTGAGTGAAGGACAGAATGAACGAGTGAGTGAGTGAAGGAGAGAAAGAGTGAGTGAGTGAGTGAGTGAGTGAAGGAGAGAATGAGTGAGTGAGTGAGTGAAGGAGAGAACGAATGAGTGAACGAACGAGTGAGTGAGAGAAGGACAGAATGAACGAGTGAGTAAGTGAAGGACAGAATGAACGAGTGAGTGAGTGAGAGAACAGATGAGTGGAGAAAACAAGTGAGTGAAGGAGAGAAAGAGTGAGTGAGTGAGTGAGTGAAGGAGAGAGAGAGTGAGTGAAGGAGAGAATGAGTGAGTGAGTGAGTGAAGGAGAGAAAGAGTGAGTGAGTGAGTGAGTGAAGGGGAGAAAGAGTGAGTGAGTGAGTGAAGGAGAGAAAGAGTGAGAGTGAGTGAAGGAGAGAATGAATGAGTGAGTGAAGGGGAGAATGAGTGAGTGAAGGAGAGAAAGAGTGAGTGAGTGAGTGAAGGAGAGAGAGAGTGTGTGAAGGAGAGAATGAATGAGTGAGTGAAGGAGAGAAAGAGTGAGTGAGTGAGTGAGTGAGTGAGTGAGTGAGTGAGTGAGTGAGTGAGTGTGAGAGTGAGTGAAGGAGAGAATGAGTGAGTGAGTGAGTGAGTGAAGGAGAAAAAGAGTGAGAGTGAGTGAAGGAGAGAATGAATGAGTGAAGGAGAGAAAGAGTGAGAGTGAGTGAAGGAGAGAATGAATGAGTGAGTGAAGGAGAGAATGAGTGAGTGAGTGAGTGAGTGAAGGAGAGAATGAGTGAGTGAAGGAGAGAAAGAGTGAGAGTGAGTGAAGGAGAGAATGAATGAGTGAGTGAAGGGGAGAATGAGTGAGTGAAGGAGAGAAAGAGTGAGAGTGAGTGAAGGAGAGAAAGAGTGAGAGTGAGTGAAGGAGAGAAAGAGTGAGAGTGAGTGAAGGAGAGAAAGAGTGAGAGTGAGTGAAGGAGAGAAAGAGTGAGAGTGAGTGAAGGAGAGAAAGAGTGAGAGTGAGTGAAGGAGAGAAAGAGTGAGAGTGAGTGAAGGAGAGAAAGAGTGAGTGAGTGAGTGAGTGAAGGAGAAAAAGAGTGAGTGAGTGAGTGAAGGAGAGAATGAATGAGTGAGTGAAGGAGAGAATGAGTGAGTGAGTGAAGGAGAGAATGAGTGAGTGAGTGAGTGAAGGAGAGAATGAATGAGTGAAGGAGAGAAAGAGTGAGAGTGAGTGAAGGAGAGAATGAATGAGTGAGTGAAGGAGAGAATGAGTGAGTGAGTGAGTGAGTGAGTGAAGGAGAGAATGAGTGAGTGAAGGAGAGAAAGAGTGAGAGTGAGTGAAGGAGAGAATGAATGAGTGAGTGAAGGGGAGAATGAGTGAGTGAAGGAGAGAAAGAGTGAGAGTGAGTGAAGGAGAGAAAGAGTGAGAGTGAGTGAAGGAGAGAAAGAGTGAGAGTGAGTGAAGGAGAGAAAGAGTGAGAGTGAGTGAAGGAGAGAAAGAGTGAGAGTGAGTGAAGGAGAGAATGAATGAGAGTGAGTGAAGGAGAGAAAGAGTGAGAGTGAGTGAAGGAGAGAAAGAGTGAGAGTGAGTGAAGGAGAGAAAGAGTGAGAGTGAGTGAAGGAGAGAAAGAGTGAGAGTGAGTGAAGGAGAGAAAGAGTGAGAGTGAGTGAAGGAGAGAATGAATGAGAGTGAGTGAAGGAGAGAAAGAGTGAGAGTGAGTGAAGGAGAGAAAGAGTGAGTGAGTGAGTGAAGGAGAGAAAGAGTGAGTGAGTCAGTGAGTGAGTGAAGGAGAGAATGAGTGAGTGAGTGAGTGAAGGAGAGAGAGAGTGAGTGAAGGAGAGAATGAGTGAGTGAGTGAAGGAGAGAAAGAGTGAGTGAGTGAGTGAGTGAAGGGGAGAAAGAGTGAGTGAGTGAGTGAAGGAGAGAAAGAGTGAGAGTGAGTGAAGGAGAGAATGAATGAGTGAGTGAAGGGGAGAATGAGTGAGTGAAGGAGAGAATGAGTGAGTGAGTGAAGGAGAGAGAGAGTGAGTGAAGGAGAGAATGAGTGAGTGAGTGAGTGAGTGAAGGAGAGAAAGAGTGAGTGAGTGAGTGAGTGAGTGAAGGGGAGAAAGAGTGAGTGAGTGAGTGAAGGAGAGAAAGAGTGAGAGTGAGTGAAGGAGAGAATGAATGAGTGAGTGAAGGGGAGAATGAGTGAGTGAAGGAGAGAAAGAGTGAGGGAGAGAAAGAGTGAGGGAGAGAAAGAGTGAGGGAGTGAAGGAGAGAATGAATGAGTGAGTGAAGGGGAGAATGAGTGAGTGAAGGAGAGAAAGAGTGAGGGAGTGAAGGGGACAACGAGTGAGTGAAGGAGAGAACGAGTGAGGGAGTGAAGAAGGGAATGAGAAAACGAGTAAGGGAGAGAAGGGTCTCCCCTCTCACGAGTGAGTGAAGGGGAGAATGAGTGATGGAGTGAAGGACAGAACGAACGAGTGAGTGAAGGACAGAATGAACGAGTGAGTGAGTGAAGGACAGAATGAACGAGTGAGTGAGTGAAGGAGAGAAAGAGTGAGTGAGTGAGTGAGTGAGTGAGTGAGGGAGAGAACGAATGAGTGAACGAACGAGTGAGTGAGAGAAGGACAGAATGAACGAGTGAGTAAGTGAAGGACAGAATGAACGAGTGAGTGAGTGAGAGAACAGATGAGTGGAGAAAACAAGTGAGTGAAGGGGAGAAAGAGTGAGTGAGTGAGTGAGTGAGTGAGTGAGTGAGTGAAGGAGAGAATGAGTGAGTGAGTGAGTGAAGGAGAGAGAGAGTGAGTGAAGGAGAGAATGAGTGAGTGAGTGAGTGAGTGAAGGAGAGAAAGAGTGAGTGAGTGAGTGAAGGGGAGAAAGAGTGAGTGAGTGAGTGAAGGAGAGAATGAGTGAGTGAGTGAGTGAAGGAGAGAGAGAGTGAGTGAAGGAGAGAATGAGTGAGTGAGTGAGTGAGTGAAGGAGAGAAAGAGTGAGTGAGTGAGTGAGTGAAGGGGAGAAAGAGTGAGTGAGTGAGTGAAGGAGAGAAAGAGTGAGAGTGAGTGAAGGAGAGAATGAATGAGTGAGTGAAGGGGAGAATGAGTGAGTGAAGGAGAGAACGAGTGAGGGAGTGAAGAAGGGAATGAGAAAACGAGTAAGGGAGAGAAGGGTCTCCCCTCTCACGAGTGAGTGAAGGGGAGAACGAGTGATGGAGTGAAGGACAGAACGAACGAGTGAGTGAAGGACAGAATGAACGAGTGAGTGAGTGAAGGACAGAATGAACGAGTGAGTGAGTGAAGGAGAGAAAGAGTGAGTGAGTGAGTGAGTGAGTGAAGGAGAGAAAGAGTGAGTGAGTGAGTGAGTGAGTGAAGGAGAGAACGAATGAGTGAACGAACGAGTGAGTGAGAGAAGGACAGAATGAACGAGTGAGTAAGTGAAGGACAGAATGAACGAGTGAGTGAGTGAGAGAACAGATGAGTGGAGAAAACAAGTGAGTGAAGGAGAGAAAGAGTGAGTGAGTGAGTGAAGGAGAGAATGAGTGAGTGAGTGAGTGAAGGAGAGAGAGAGTGAGTGAAGGAGAGAATGAGTGAGTGAGTGAGTGAGTGAGTGAGGGAGAGAAAGAGTGAGTGAGTGAGTGAGTGAAGGGGAGAAAGAGTGAGTGAGTGAGTGAGTGAGTGAAGGGGAGAATGAGTGAGTGAAGGAGAGAAAGAGTGAGTGAGTGAGTGAAGGAGAGAGAGAGTGAGTGAAGGAGAGAATGAATGAGTGAGTGAAGGAGAGAAAGAGTGAGTGAGTGAGTGAGTGAGTGTGAGAGTGAGTGAAGGAGAGAATGAGTGAGTGAGTGAGTGAGTGAAGGAGAAAAAGAGTGAGAGTGAGTGAAGGAGAGAATGAATGAGTGAGTGAAGGAGAGAATGAGTGAGTGAGTGAAGGAGAGAATGAGTGAGTGAGTGAGTGAAGGAGAGAATGAATGAGTGAAGGAGAGAAAGAGTGAGAGTGAGTGAAGGAGAGAATGAATGAGTGAGTGAAGGAGAGAATGAGTGAGTGAGTGAGTGAGTGAGTGAAGGAGAGAATGAGTGAGTGAAGGAGAGAAAGAGTGAGAGTGAGTGAAGGAGAGAATGAATGAGTGAGTGAAGGGGAGAATGAGTGAGTGAAGGAGAGAAAGAGTGAGAGTGAGTGAAGGAGAGAAAGAGTGAGAGTGAGTGAAGGAGAGAAAGAGTGAGAGTGAGTGAAGGAGAGAATGAATGAGAGTGAGTGAAGGAGAGAAAGAGTGAGAGTGAGTGAAGGAGAGAAAGAGTGAGAGTGAGTGAAGGAGAGAAAGAGTGAGAGTGAGTGAAGGAGAGAAAGAGTGAGTGAGTCAGTGAGTGAGTGAAGGAGAGAAAGAGTGAGTGAGTGAGTGAGTGAGTGAGTGAAGGAGAGAAAGAGTGAGTGAGTGAGTGAAGGGGAGAAAGAGTGAGTGAGTGAGTGAAGGGGAGAAAGAGTGAGTGAGTGAGTGAAGGAGAGAATGAGTGAGTGAGTGAGTGAAGGAGAGAGAGAGTGAGTGAAGGAGAGAATGAGTGAGTGAGTGAGTGAGTGAAGGAGAGAAAGAGTGAGAGTGAGTGAAGGGGAGAAAGAGTGAGTGAGTGAGTGAGTGAGTGAAGGAGAGAAAGAGTGAGAGTGAGTGAAGGAGAGAATGAATGAGTGAGTGAAGGGGAGAATGAGTGAGTGAAGGAGAGAACGAGTGAGGGAGTGAAGAAGGGAATGAGAAAACGAGTAAGGGAGAGAAGGGTCTCCCCTCTCACGAGTGAGTGAAGGGGAGAACGAGTGATGGAGTGAAGGACAGAACGAACGAGTGAGTGAAGGACAGAATGAACGAGTGAAGGACAGAATGAACGAGTGAGTGAGTGAAGGAGAGAAAGAGTGAGTGAGTGAGTGAAGGGGAGAAAGAGTGAGTGAGTGAGTGAAGGGGAGAAAGAGTGAGTGAGTGAGTGAGTGAAGGAGAGAATGAGTGAGTGAGTGAGTGAAGGAGAGAGAGAGTGAGTGAAGGAGAGAATGAGTGAGTGAGTGAGTGAGTGAGTGAGTGAAGGAGAGAAAGAGTGAGTGAGTGAGTGAAGGGGAGAAAGAGTGAGTGAGTGAGTGAGTGAAGGAGAGAAAGAGTGAGAGTGAGTGAAGGAGAGAATGAATGAGTGAGTGAAGGGGAGAATGAGTGAGTGAAGGAGAGAACGAGTGAGGGAGTGAAGAAGGGAATGAGAAAACGAGTAAGGGAGAGAAGGGTCTCCCCTCTCACGAGTGAGTGAAGGGGAGAACGAGTGATGGAGTGAAGGACAGAACGAACGAGTGAGTGAAGGACAGAATGAACGAGTGAGTGAGTGAAGGACAGAATGAACGAGTGAGTGAGTGAAGGAGAGAAAGAGTGAGTGAGTGAGTGAAGGGGAGAAAGAGTGAGTGAGTGAGTGAAGGAGAGAATGAGTGAGTGAGTGAGTGAAGGAGAGAGAGAGTGAGTGAAGGAGAGAATGAGTGAGTGAGTGAGTGAGTGAAGGAGAGAAAGAGTGAGTGAGTGAGTGAGTGAAGGGAGAAAGAGTGAGTGAGTGAGTGAGTGAAGGAGAGAAAGAGTGAGAGTGAGTGAAGGAGAGAATGAATGAGTGAGTGAAGGGGAGAATGAGTGAGTGAAGGAGAGAACGAGTGAGGGAGTGAAGAAGGGAATGAGAAAACGAGTAAGGGAGAGAAGGGTCTCCCCTCTCACGAGTGAGTGAAGGGGAGAACGAGTGATGGAGTGAAGGACAGAATGAACGAGTGAGTGAGTGAAGGACAGAATGAACGAGTGAGTGAGTGAAGGAGAGAAAGAGTGAGTGAGTGAGTGAAGGGGAGAAAGAGTGAGTGAGTGAGTGAGTGAAGGAGAGAAAGAGTGAGAGTGAGTGAAGGAGAGAATGAGTGAGTGAAGGAGAGAATGAATGAGTGAGTGAGTGAGTGAGTGAAGGAGAGAGAGAGTGAGTGAAGGAGAGAAAGAGTGAGTGAGTGAAGGAAAAAAATGAGTAAATTCTAATTACAAACTGTCAAAAATAAATGTATAAGATATTATAGCATTAATAAAATAATTGATTATTAATTCAAAAAAATATTTGCATTAACTGCAAATAATATTCAAAGAATTGTAGTATAGTCTTATCACAGCTTCCTAAAGATCCATTTGTGATCCATATTCAAGTTTCAATTCTAGAGTCGGTTTTTAACCTGTCTGACTTGAAAAAAAGTTACATTAATTATAATTTGCACACTTGTATTGACATGTGACGACAAAACCGAGAAACACGAACGTCAGTTCCCCGATTAACAATCTCATGCCCTCGAGGACAAGCCCAATTGACGGCAATGATTGAATTTAAACTAACAGACGTAACCTCTAATGTTGTTCAAAGCAATTGAGCGTGGCTTTCAACGGTAAACTCATAACAGCTCTAATTTATGAACGTGTGAAATCGTGCAGGGGTGTAATGTCTCCTAGAAGCATTAGTGTGCACTTCCTCCGGCAGCCAGGAATAATGTTCTAGCATCTAATGCCCGGTTTGTGCCTGTGTGGTCCATACTGAAGCGGGCCAAGCTAAAGCCGGGCCTTAGAAGGGCACACACACACACGGACCACAGCGAAACCACGCTCGCAGGAAGACCACCAGGGCTCGCCCGACAAAGAGCAGATATTCGCCGCGACGCTGACGTGTTTAGAGACAGCAGAAACTCAACGCCATGAATGAAAATACAGTCGGCCTCACGAGCAGCTATAATTAGCAGAATGTGCAGTCAGGAGTTTCTTGTGTGATCTTAAAGTGTGAAGAAGAAAAAAAAAAAAAATCACTAAAATCTGAGGTGGAAAATAAAGAATGAAAATACATTCACCAATTGTGCTCCCTGCAAGCCTTTATTTGCACATGCTGTCGTGTTGTTTTAGCATCTGAGGCACTAAAGGGAACGACACAAATCACATAATGTGTGCCTTATTCACAGACGCGTGAGGAAATACAGCTAAAAGACAGCGAGCGGCAAACGTTTGTTCCACACAAGAGTTATAGTGCCCATATTATGATATTAAAGGTTCCTAATTTTGTTTTGAAGTCTCCTAGGATAGGGTTAGGCCGTAAGTTAACTCGGTGAGAAACCACTCACTTCTAACGCACCAGAGACCTGGATTCAATCCCCACCGAGGGCAGCTTTGGTTAAAAGTGTCTGCCAAATGAATAAATGTAAATGTAACCATGTCTTGAACACTGGTGGGATGTGTTATTGGGTGATTTTAACTTTTATTATTAAAAGGAATTGATTAATTAAAAGATTAAAAGGGATTTAAGAGAATAAATGACAAAAAATAGGAATAGTAAAAGTTCCAGGTCTATTGTTCTTATTAAGTGATCAATTTAACTGATTTGCAGATATTTGTTAAAAATACATTTACTCTTATTTGTACATCTAAAAAACACAAAACGTTTCCCGTCTCGTCACATTCAGTTATGAAGTACATTAATCAGTCCCTCCAGAAAAACGCGATTATGCGATCGCTTGATTTCATGCATAATCAGTCAAAGTCCGCATATTTATGCGGGGGTCGCATTTTTTCAAATATGCCGCACTTTCGCCGCATAAATTGCCGATTTCAGCAAGAAAAATATGCTATGATTTCATAATCGCTGTATTTTCGCTGCATAAAAGTCTCATATATCTTAGCAGAAAGTTGAAAAATGTTGCGTTTACTTCACACAAGTAAAGCGCCATGGGAACCTCATGAAGTGACGTAATGACGCGACGTGAACGTCATCTGTAAACCCCGCGGTGAAACCATGATGAAGCACGCCAATAATTCTCATTTGCCAACAAAAATAAGCTCAAAAGAGCGCGAGAAGCAGTTTCCCAGTGTGTTACATGACGCTGTATATTAGTAGTGTGTAAAATAATTTACGTTGCAGTAAGAGATTACACTTTGTGCATTGGAAGCACTTCATTTAACAGAATTATTTTATTATATTATTATTTTATTTTTTTATATTTTATTTATTCATTTTTACAGAAGTTGAATACTCCTTTTGTAAAGCGACAGAACTTATTTGACTCAATGTTGATGAAGGTCTGAAATAAAACCGAATGAGAACTTCAATATTCTGTGATTTAGTAAGCCTGCCTCTTTACATGAAGGTAGTATCTAGTGAGAACAGGGTGTTGGGGGGGAAAAAAAAAATCACCTTTTTTTCCTCTTTTGCATCAAAAACCGCAGGTTTTGCAAATTCCCGCAATTTCATCGCATAAAATTGCAAAAACATCCCGCATATTCCATCGTGTTTTTTAAGAAAACGAGCCGCATAATCAAGGATTTTTGCCCGCAACAATCACAAAAAAATCCCGCGTTTTTCTGGAGGGACTGATTAATAGCACGTTTTCAATTCAAAATGGAGAAATTTTACTGTGATTGTCACTGTTGGTCGCTTATTAAAATAATAAAACACTAAATGTTTAGCCGCTTGCCACATTCTCTTTCACCGCTAAAACAAAAGGGTTGCATTGAAATTCTCACTCGTCTTCTGTGAACAGCAAGCCCTGCCTTCTTTGCAATTTGGCCATTTCTAATTTGGATTGATTCAATCAGACTATAAATACCTAAATCGATCCGACTGAGCTTTCGATCGGATCGGAAGGGGTGGTTTATTCTTTTTCTAATTCAATGGAGAGGACATGTAAACTCTTGATCAGATTGAAAACCGAAACTGGAAACGGCAGCAGCACAGCACATCAGTTCACGTGCTCGTCCTCTCCTAATCAGGACCAAACAAACAAATATTAAGTCTGCTCTTTAAAACAAAGAAAAGAAGCAATTTATGTGCAAACAGTGGGAAACTCTGTATATCCATGCAGTGTGCGCATGTCAAAAACTCAATTCTGATTTGAAGCGCATGACGCAGAGACGCACACATCAACCCGATCACTTTATTTAGCGTTCAAGAAAACGCTACTTCAGATTCATCCATCGGAATGAATTCATGCCGTCATATGGCCGGTAGCGCAGCATTAATGAATAACAAACAGTAAAGAATCTGGTCTGCTCAAAGACGAGCCTCATTATCATACAAAGGAATGACAATGACTTAATAACATTCGACTCACTATTGAAATAAAATAATTGTTGGGTCGACTTACTAAGTGCAATAAAAGCACAGATCGTGCTTCTATTTGTTGTCGCTGATCACCCTTGTTCTCAGACGCCCCCTTCGGAGAAGACGTTTAGTGGGCGAACCATTTCCTGTTATAACCACACCACATCCTCTGAGCTGAGATTTTCATTATTTTCATATGCACCACCATTTCATAATAAAGCAGTCTAGGCAAATGGTTTCTAGGCTGTTCCGAGTGGTTGCTAGGTGCCTACTGGCCCAATACAAGACAGTCCACCCTCAAGTAATATTCTGCTCTGTAGATAGGACTCAGTCCCTCCTTCAACTTCAGTGTTGGTCTAGACAGTCATTTTCACACTCAAGATTCAACATGGCACCTAACATGACCCCAAAACAGGAGAGAGCGTGAGCAACTGCTGCAGAAGCACAAATATCTCGCCACATTTTTTTCCACGCTTACACAAACACCTAAGCCGCACACTCTGTGCAGAGCGTTGACCGTATGCCAAAACCCAAAACAGACGGGTGAATCACTTCTGCTAATGCACTCGTTAAGGCGTTACGAGAGGCAGACGTGATCCAAGAGTGAACGCAGGATCCCCTACAGACTGTCATTTCTCAAAGAGACGATTATGCAACTTATGCAGACACACCTGGAGACTAAACAGAGAACGCAGAACAGAGAAATAACAAATGCAGAAATGTACAGGAAGGAAAACGGGGAAGCGGGACCGGCTTTGTGAGTGTGACAGCAGCGTGGAGAGACCGAGAAAGAAAGAAACGCTTCAAAAACACACAGGAGGGGTTGAAATTGGTGTAAAGAACAAACTGGCACTAGACATCCAAATGGAAAAATGATTGAATTACAAGCTCAAACATGCAAAAGAAAATAAAAAGCGTTTTTTTTTTTTTTTTTTTTTTGACAAAATGCACTGCAGAAGAGGAGTTGAAAGAGTGAAAAAAGTGCTGAAAATCTCAGCCCCTTCCTTTCGGATTCACGGGAGCTGAGGTTGCATCCCGCTGGATGAGAGTAGGAAACGCAGGACCACTGACAAGAGGGCTGAGCCCTCTTCACTGCTCTGATGTCACAAACACATGACCCAGCCTCTCCAGTAACAGCCCATCAGGAGGGGAAAAAAGTGTGTTTTAAAGCTTACACGTTTTTGGATTGCGAGAATGTCTCATTCCCCTCACAAACAACCACAGAACCACAAGTGCGGTGCACAAGATTTCCCCAGGACGACAGGAGGGAGCCACTGGGGCGTAAATGGTTAATCAGAGTGGGTCAACCCCAGTCACAGAGACCCAACAAGTCAGTAAGTACGCTCTAACCACACTCGTATATGCCGTTTCCATCCGTTGGTATCTGTGACTGAACGTTCTCCTCAGCTGCAGACCGCTGGGGATCGTGCAGACCGTTTTTGTGTTTGTAGCTGTGCGTTTTCCCTTCCGATGCCTTGATATGATTTGTGCTCCCAGTTTAGGACTTCAAGGGTCACCACGACCTCCAGAAGAGGAGCGAGCCGACGTGTGGCTATGGCGTCTAACAGTCTTTTCAGCTCGGTGACTCCATGTCAGCAGAACTTTTTCTGGGGTGAGTGCTGTGAAAAATTATTTTCATTTCACTGTGGTTCAGCGTCAGGTCACACAGAAGTCAAGCTCTGCGAACGGGTCGATAACCAACGGCGCGCATGCACGCCACTTCGGGAACGTTAAAAGTCGCTGTGTTTACGTCTGCATGCATGCGAAGTTGCTGACTTGTTTGTGTAACTTAAAAACACACACGTGTGGGACGACGAGCTGAAGAAAGAGAAAAACCCTTCTGGATGTATAAACATTCACTCTGTTTCAATTTACAGAGCTACATTAGAACAAGATGTGGAAAACTCCAGCTCAACATTGAATGGCTGGATATGATGTGTAGGATTTGCGGGGGTTAATGCTAATTGATAAAAATGCACAAACCTGGTTATTATGAATGAAAAGCGCTTAAACAAACATGCAAACGCTCTTTATTTGCGTTCAGCTTAGTTTAGGCTTTTTCAAACATGCAACAGAAATAATGTGCCGACTGAATGAAGCTTTTTAATATGGGATGTATACATTTTTTTTTTTTTTTTTCTTTTGGTCCTCACATACTGTGAGAGCAAAATCGGGAGTGAAAATTAAGTCCAGCATTATACAGCACACACACACACAAAAAAACCACATGTAAAACACAATCTATGCAAAACCCATTTGAATACCTCAGCTATTCAAAATATACTAACATGTAAAATGCAACCAAATCGTGATCTTATCACACAGTATGTATGGAAATAAAAATACAAAACACTGTTGACAAAGCAATCAGAGATTGTACTTACAGTACTTTCCTCATCAATTGTCTCATGTCGACGTAATCTGAGGCCCTTCTAGACAAACATACGGAGGCAGGATATTGAGTTCGAGCCAGACAGCGTGAGCTACGTGGTTTTGTCATCACTGTCGGCACACATCAAGGCGTTTAAGGTGGTGTCTCTAAAAACACCAGGCCGCAGAGGCGTGTTATACCTTCCGAAACCATTAGAATATTACTGTGTACTAATAATTATTTTTATTTTATTTTATTGTATTGCATTTAAAAAAAAAAAAAACAACAACATGATGATTCACACTGCTTAAATTCAAACTAATTTGATAAACCTTTCATAATCAGTAAACATCCATTTCAAGGGTCTTGCATTGATTTAAAGCACATACTGCGACTAGACAGCTGTTGTTCTACACACTTTACCATAAGGTTTCATTAGTTAACATGAACTAAGAATGAACAACACTTCTACAGCATTTATTAATCTTATTTCATGTTCATTTCAAAATTTACTAGTACATTTTTAAAAACAAAAGTTGCATTTGTTAACATTACTTCATGCCCTGTGAGCTAACAAATAACAAACAGCTGGTTAAAAGATTAACATGAACTAACAATGAGCTACACATATGTATTAATTAATACACTAACTAATGTTAATAAATATGAGACCTTATTGTAAAGTGTAATATCTTGATGACCTCGAAGCTGAAAAGCACTTAAACATGCCACTGCTTTAATTGTTCTCTTTGTTTGCATTCAGCTTAGTTTAGGCTTTTTCAAACATGCAAAAGAAAAGAAAATAGCAATTCAGAGGAGCTTTTTGACAAAATGCACTGCAGAAGGAGTCTATAAAAGTCTCATTGTTGACTAAAAAAAAATCTTAATTCTCCAAGTTAAACAAATATCTCAAAGTAGAAAGCACTTAAAATAGGCAGGGCTGTCATTTACAAAGACACTGAACGACTGATTTTAATTGCATCCATAATGGCATATTATATTTGGTTAAGAAACGAGGTTAACAGGGCTCAGGATTGGAATAAGTTTAATTTAAAGTACGATCCAGTGAATAGTGATGTTAGTGGAGTGGTGGTCTAAGATGATAGGATATTAAAAATACATCCTGCAATGATTATTTTTGAATTACATCAACAGTAGAAAGTAAAAAATGACCGTGAAAAACGAGAGAGCATTGCAGCAGAACAAACATCCTGTCACATTTCCACGTTTCCACAAACATTTACAAGCAGAAACGCTCAAACTCCTTCAGGTGACAAACGGCTGTCACATGCAACACGTACAGATGTTAAACAAGCTCTTGGCAAATTTCGTAGAGCGTCACGAATCAATTAGCAGTGCGTTGTTGGGCTCAGAGGTGACATGTGCTTCTCATTTAGAGCGAGTGCTGATATCCTGGCCTGGATTGAGTGGCTTCATTCAGCTAATTGATAATCACATCTCTCGTTTACGCTAGAAAAACAACATTAATGGACGAAACGCGACCTGGGTAACCAAACCTCGGAGAGTGAGCAGTCAGAGACGTCCAGCTTTTCCAAAAGAAAGTTAAATGTTAATGAAATGCAATATCTACAGGCAGGCAGAGGGCTTTTTTGTTTTGAGAAATTTAAATGCCCAATTATTTACTAGTCAAGAAAACTTGTTGAAAAGTCAGTAATCACTTTGGTGAGTGGTTTCTACTTTCTTGCTTTCGTATCTGCATTGTTTTATTTCATCAAAACTTCATTTGTGAGGGTAAAAAAAGTTTGCGTTTATCTTGGCTTCAACATCAAGGACATCTATCGGTTGTATTGGCAGCGGAAGGCTTGAAATAATTTACGCCATGTGTGACACGTTAGGACCAAATCACTGCATCTTTCAGACCATGTGCATTTCCTTAACGTGAGTTTGTCACAAACGTAATCCGTGCAATAATCTGTCCCAAAGGCTGTAATTACCCGTTCACGACCGGATAGATTCAGGAGAGCAAAATCAATGATAACGCACAGTGTGTCAGAAAACAAGAAAAGGAAACATAATTAGACATATTACAGACTGAACGGTGAAGAAAAATGCGCCTTGATTCCTCAGAGGACGAGGCTGTAATATGATATGAGAAAGTGATGCAGAAGTTCAATTCTGCTGGAGCTGCTCAAAGCAAACCGAGAACTGAGAGAGCAAATCATAATTGTGCCGCTTTCCTCAAAGTCTGAGATCACATCTTGGCTTTTGAAGCTTTCCAAACAAAGAAACTCCATGGTTGTACAACGATAATGAAATATTTTTAAATTCGACACTATTTCTAGGTCCGAATTTTGCTTAAGTATTTGAGCAACATGGCTCTTTGAACAACTCAAATCATGGTCATTATGTTTTGTTCATGTCAAAATCTTGTGCAAATTCAATTTTTAAAACAAAAATTGTTACGCTCAATAACTTGCACCAAAATAAATGCAATAAGTTTTATAGTGATCTCAGACTAAATACCACACTTTTGTCCAGATCACACAGGATGATTTTTTTTCCCCAAGTACATTCATTTCTATGCAATCCGAACGATACTTCAACCATTTAAAAACATTGAAGCATTAACAACAGCGCATGTGAAATGAGCATTTTCAATTTAAATTGAATCGACTCAAAGCATCAGAATCGGCTAGGACGACATTTGTTGATGTTCCTTACTATCAAAAAAGAGCCACTTCTCCCATGGAGATCCTGCGCCACACACCGTATCCAATATGCTTCTCTACATGACAAAGAGGGGCATTGATGTCTCATACAAACTTGGAGGGAGCTTCTTAGAAAATAATCAAACACTTAACCATGGAGTCTCAGTCAGCCAAACATAACATTAAAAGTGGGAAACAATAAATAGTCCCATAACACGAAGAGACCCGACTTCTGTAACGTGGAAACCCAGTCAACAAACCATCAGAGTGGCCACAAACCATCTTTAAATCATAGCCAGCCAACCCAGCGCCTCAGATATATCACCGTTTGAAGCAGTCGCTGATGGAAATATACATGAAAATACAGAATTCATAGGCAGAGGATTGTGTACGAGGGATGGAGCCAATGGTTGATGTAAGTGTATTTAAAGAGGAGGATTATTGAGCTGGAATCCAGACAAACAGCTCCGATAATGAATGGCCCCCTCATACCACGAGCTTTCAGACCACCTCAGCAATGAAAAGGAATAATAATAATAATAATAAAGAGTATTTCAGTATTTCACAAATGTACATTTCAAATATTAATCTGACAGCACTAGTGAGAATGCTTCCATTTTTCAAAACTTTCTTAACCCTACCCGAAAAGATGAGCTGGCACGGACAAAATGTCATACAGCTTGATTTGAGACCTTTAACACAAAAAAAGTCACATGATCAATGTCACTAATTTACTTACATTGACTGATCACCTAGAAATAGTGCCGAATCTTATTTTATTATACCTCAACATTTTATTAAATATTTCAAATTATATTCTACTGTGTATATATATATTCAGTATTTCACTGTGTGTGTGTGTGTGTGTGTGTGTATATTTAGGCTGTATGCTTGCGGAGTCTTGCAGGACTAAACACAGTGTTAATTTGATGCATCAAAAGTAAAAAATGTCAATCAATAAAACCAAAGCGGCATTCAACGACAACCTTAACATCAGAAACACTCATTCGCCCGCAGACACGAGGCTGTTAAAGTGCCTCCTACACTTCTCCGGAGCAATTGGCAAAGCAGAGAAGGAATATTGCTACAGAAAAATATACTGCATAAACAGACGACCAACAATCCAAAGCAGCGATTTCTTTCAAAAAGAAAAAGAAAAAAACCCTACTTCATGCTCTAATATTGCTACAACCCGCTTTCTCCAGTCAAAGCCTGAGGCAGTTTCAAGGGTGAAATATGAAATGTTCAGATAACTGGACGTCGACTCAACTTGGCTGTTTTGATTGTGCCGTAATGAAGTGATTCCAGCAACTGCATTCAACAAGGCTTTACCTGTTCACCACAGCCAAAACCTGCCAGTCGTATTGGTTTAACCTCGACAGGAATGCAAAAATTTTCAGAAGCCAGAACATTACTTTAGGATATTTATAACATGATACACACAAGGGCTATAAGGGAAAACAGAAGGTAAAAATGCACGGAATGAGAGCAGGAAAACTGGACACGCTGCATTGGCGTTCTTCCTCAACTTTGGCTTCCTTTTCCAACTGTGGCTCCGCAGCTCACCGCAGGAGAAATGGAGTGTTTTCGAATAGGCTCTTGTAATGCTTTATTTCCCCTTAAAAATGTACATTTTTGATATGTAAACAATAAGCGAAGAGCTGGGAGTCAAACTGTCTGACTCCGACCTGGCTCAGAAAGCACCATCCCAACAGCGAACTGGAAAAACACGTATGCGTTTCGTGATTACGGTTAGCTGATGTAAACGTAGAGAAATGCTCAAACAAAACCGATACCACAGGAGAGCATGATGGCGAAAAACAGGGACGGAATGACGTCATGCACCGTGCCAGCAAACACGTCGGGGCTAATTACGGAAGTCGGTGTATGAGTGCGAGCAGCGTGCAGAACGGGAACGGCTGCAACGCACGTAATCCAAACATTAGCTTTAAAGGACAAAATACCCCTCTCCAACCGGTATGGTAATCTGACCACAGCAATCACTCGCTACAGAAACCGTCGCACACACCTGCGCATATCGGATATCCGCTCGAGGAGCAATGCAGCGGCTCTTTACATGCCGGGTTTGATTCTATAGTATCTAGTTCTCATCTTCTGTTACAAGTGTTTTGAAACCACAAAAGAAACACTTTGTCATCTCACAGATTTTAAAGGTCTTTAGGCCATGTCTACTGCACTTAAGGACTTTACTATAGCACTGTGGAACATCTTGAGCCGTTTGGAATTGAAGAATTTGGAATTCAACAATACATGTAGGAAAAAAGCACAAGAACGATTGAGAGATTCCTTTCAATCCAAATGAATCTAGCATTTTAAAAATAAACAAGCAACGCTGGAACCTGGACACTTACACTATAAAGAGTATAATTTTTTTGTTACTTCTAATTAGTGGAATATAAGAACATACTAACCAGAACATAATCACCATGTGCCATTAGGACTAAATCATTCATGTGGGTCAATCAAGTGCTTCTCAACAACCAGATTTTGCATTGGACATCAGGCGGTGACCGCAGTTAAGTAACCATAACGTCAAACTTAAAATGAATAATAAGATTTCTTAATATGTAAAATCATTAAAGGGTTAGTTTACCGAAAAATGAAATTTCTGTCATTAATTATTCCCCCTCCTCATGTCGTTCCAAACCCGCATGATCTTTGTTCATCTTTTTGATGAAATCCCAAAGGGGTTTTTTCCCTCCATTTAAAGCAACATACTTACCACATTCAAGGTCCAGTAATAAAAAGTAATAAAAACACAAAACTACAAAACCGACAAAAATACATTTTGTGTGCAAAAACAAAATGAAAATGACGACTTTATTCAACAATTTCTTCTCTTCTGTGTCATTCTCCTAGACAGGGCAAGCCGACTCATTATAAAGTGTTCTCATCGCTTCATAACAATAAGGTTGAACCACCGTAGTCACGTTGACTATTTTAATGATGTCTTTACCACTTGTCTGGACCTTGAATGTGATGATTACGTTGCTTTCTATGGGAGATTAAAAAAAAGAAAAACTCAGAATCTTAACGTGTGTTCAGAAGGTGAACTAAACTCTTAAGGCTGTGGAACAATCAATAAAATTTCATTTTGGGCAAACTAAATCTTTAACATGACTGAATTACAGAAATTGACTCTTTTGTAAATGCATAAACGTCAAACAGAAATTATTATCCAAACTCTGGGATAACTTTGTATTAGTTTAGCAATGAAAAAAATCAAATTTGCACCAAAAAAAAAAAAAAAAAAAAAAGAGCAATACCAAAATAATCTCTATTAAGCACCATCACATGGTTAGTTGCATTTGATTATTTGAGTTCAGCACAGTTTTTCCCTGCGACCCAACAGTTAACAGATGCCTTGCATGGAGCTTCCCTGACAACGGGACACGGCCTAAATGAAATCAATTCGCGATTATCAGCGTGCCGCAAATGGGCCGGGATCGAACATGAGGTGCGATAAAACTCAGAGAAAAACAGTCATTAAGAATTAACCCCACAACTGAGCACGTTGTCAACAACACCGTTTTTCTGATTGGAACGGCTGTTGACTCATCCTCTGACGGCATTCAGCAGGCTGCTATAGTTACTGAACTAGACATCATGGCTCCCGTTTCATTGTCTCGCGTGTTCACTGCGAGCACAAAACTACTTGTAAAGGTGTTTCAGTATATCACTGAATCCTTTGGGGAAATAACAGCCAGTCAGAGGAGTATAAAGGCCAGGCCTTATGTAAAATTAATCAGAAAGACTCCCTCACCGAGGTTGACACTGTCTATTAAAACGTTCTCCTTGCTGTTAAATATGCATTAGACGTCCAAAGGCGAATCTCCAAAGAAGTTGTTTTCCACTGAAAAATGAGGAGTTTGATACACTTGGAAAGGTTTGAAAGCGACGTGAAAAACCCGGAGCTTTCCATGGACTTCAGAGTTCAAGCTGTCATTTTGCTGACAAAGACAACAAGAGATCTCTCTCGACATTCTCACGACATCTAAATGTTAACAAGGCATCTTATTAATAAACATGATTCTTCTGGATCGGGTAAACGGCGCTACAATTAATGTGAGAGGAAACCGAAAAAGACACACAAACAATACTCAGCTGAGGTAATTTGAAGATGCTTAAATATTGATGCTACGAATGGGCGCAGAGTGAAGAGTTTCTACGTCTATATCAAAACAAGCTCGGAGTCTCGTCCTAGTTTGAAGACGTTCATGAAATCAATTCAAAAGTTCCTTCTAGGGAAAGCATGCTTTAAATGAGCAGAATCTCAATGTATGCTTTTAATAAGAAGGTTGCAAAACATTCTTCTCGGATTTTTGTTTTGCGCACTTCAAGCCATCGATCATTATCGGCCTAGCGGTACAGCATTCATAAAACCTCAACCAAGAAGAACACAGAGAATCTATAGCACCTACTTATTCTGTTTCGACTTCAAAACACGAGCTTCATACGCACAGGAATCTCTCTATTGTTTCCGGGCATTTTCCCAGAAGTATTGCGAGATGCGATGGGCGAGACTGCAGTTGGCTTACTGGCATTGTTATGTAGGGAGTTCATTATGAAGTAAATAAATGCTTCCAGAGCATACTGTTCTTTAATTTCACTGCTGTCAGCTGCTACAAGAGACAAAAAAGAATGTTAAAAACATGCACCATCAGACTTAGGATTCAAATGCAATCAGTCTTGTTTGTTGAGATTACGTCATGTTACAGGCACTATATTTGAACTTAAGAATCAGAACAAATTCAGTGGCCCTGTTCCAAAATCTAGTAAGCTGACTACACAGGCAGCGTTTTAAGGGATCCCATGTAGGCAGAATAATTAGGAGAAAAAATACTAGGGTAGAATACCATTTATTTCTTGTGCATTGAACGTGTATTGCAACAAGCCAATCCTCTATTGGCTTTCAACAGTTTGGGTTCAGCGACAGTCTCCTATGCTCACAAAAGCTGCGCTTATTTGATCAAAATACAGTAATAAGAGTAATATCGTAAAATATTACTACAATTTAAAATACCTGCTTTCTATTTGAATACATGTAAAAGATTTTTTCCTGTGATGGCAAAGCTAAATTTGTCACGTGATCCTTCTGAAATCATCATTATTATAAAATCTTATTATTATCGATGTTAAAAACAGTTATGCTGCCACTTTTGTGTAAACCATGACCGTTTCTTTCAGAATTCTTTTTTTTTTTTTAAATAAATTTTGTAACATTACCTATAAATGTCTTAACTGTGACTTTTGTTCAATTTATGCTTCTCGTGCCATCGGAATGATTGTAAATACGAGTTTCCTAGCTAAAAATTGGACATGAACGCCCTCTCAAGTTGTATTTACCACTGGGAAGCTCAGGGACAATTTTGAGTTGGGCTGGCCATAGACTTTAAACGTTAATTCTTTATGAGTTTTTCCACATCAGCTATATGTACATTTACATATATGAATAATCATTTGAAGCAAATTGCACGTTGTATACACAGCGAAAATAGCCTCTACTTGACAAACTCCAGAATTATCAGCAAGCTGACTATCTAGATCATGGGTCTTCAACCGGGGGTCCGCGACCCCTAGGGGGTCCGCGGCGGTATTGCAGGGGGTCCGTCAATTAATGTTTGATCACAAATAATTAAAAAAAAAAAAAAAAACATCACAAAGTTAAATTTAAATAAAATATATTTTATTTTACAAATAGTCCGAATCGCAAGATATAAAGTCCGAATCGCGAGATATAAAGTCCGAATCGCGAGCTATAAAGTCCGAATCGCGAGCTATAAAGTCAGAATCGCGAGATATAAAGTCAGAATCGCGATAAATAATGTCCGAATCGGAGCTATATAAGTCCGAATCGCGAGACATAAAGTCCGAATCGCGAGCTATAAAGTCCGAGTCGCGAGCTATAAAGTCAGAGTCGCGAGCTATAAAGTCCGAATCGCGAGCTATAAAGTCCGAATCGCGAGCTATAAAGTCCGAGTCGCGAGCTATAAAGTCCGAGTCGCGAGATATAAAGTCCGAATCGCGAGCTATAAAGTCCGAATCGCGAGTTATAAAGTCCGAGTCGCGAGCTATAAAGTCCAAATCGCGAGCTATAAAGTCCGAATCGCGAGCTATAAAGTCCGAGTCGCGAGCTATAAAGTCCGAATCGCGAGCTATAAAGTCCGAATCGCGAGCTATAAAGTCCGAGTCGCGAGCTATAAAGTCCGAATCGCGAGCTATAAAGTCCGAATCGCGAGCTATAAAGTCCGAATCGCGAGCTATAAAGTCCGAATCGCAAGATATAAAGTCCGAATCGCGAGATATAAAGTCCGAATCGCGAGCTATAAAGTCCGAATCGCGAGCTATAAAGTCCGAATCGCGAGCTGTTTGACATATTTTGTGTGGGGGGTCCCTGCTCCGTGTCTCGCTCATCTAAGGGGTCCTTGCCCTGAAAAACGTTGAAGACCCCTGATCTAGATGAATGCTGATGAGCACGGTGAATGTTTATATTTTTGTCAATTAGTGTTATATAAACGACTATATTTTTTAATACTCAAATATCTGGAATGATCCCAGTATTCCTTTTCTACAGTGCCGATACACCGATACCAGAGCTCGTTCTCACTCTCTCTTCCCTCCAATTGACACAACTGCCTCCTGCCGTTCTCTACAGGTGAACTGTGCTTGTATTAAACGATTTTAGTCATTCCCGCAGGTTTCATGCTCACACCAAAAGTGTGTGCACCATTGATCTATAAGTGGTGCTCTCATTGAGCCCGCGAGTACCAAATTGAGACATTCTTCGGGGTTTACTTGTGCTTAACGGTCAAATGCATACAAAATGATATAAAATGAGTATTCAGGTAAAGAGTCAGTTTTGGAAGATGAATAGCTGAGAGAAAATGCATGTTGTGTAACAGTCTCCTGGATCTGTGCATAAGCGTTTAAATGACAGCAGTCTGATATGTTAATCAAAGAACAAAAGACTCACTCATTGCCATTGATTGAATAACTTTTGTTCTGTAATGAAAACCATCCATTCTTATTTTACATACATTTCATTTCTGTAGAATTTCTTACCTGAATACGACACTCACCTGAAAAACTTGAAGCCATGTTTATTTAATTTGAAAGTAGTTCAACGATTCATATGAAGCCTTCCTTTACCGTTATTATAACAAATTTTCCAGTGGTTTCGAATATAAATATTTTTTTTCAAGGTATCGTATCGAAGTTGAAAATTTCAGCATCGTGACAAAACTATTGTCAAAGAATGTAGAAGTAGGAAATGGGACATTTCTGAGAGCATGCGAAGGCAGCATTAATTTATCCTTGCTGAATAATGGTAAAAAAATGACCTCAAAATTTTGAAAGTAAGTGTATATTTTGAGCTCCTACAATACCAAAAGCAAGGGTAGATGAATTGAACAAATTAAAAACCTATTACCCAATATGAGTTTTTTTTCTCTTCTTGCAGTATCATGTCAATAGTTTAGCAAAATGTTAATGCAAAACTTGAGTGCTTTGCACAAAAGTACACTAGAATTGCTGCCTATACTATGTAGTTCTAAACCTATCACTTTTACACGGGTGCATTTTTGTTTTAAAATGAAAACGATCCTCATCTACAATGGCGTTTCCACAGCATTTCAGAAACAATCTCCGTCTACACAACACAGCCGAAAACGCATGTCACATGACCGTTCATGAACAAGAATAAACAGTTGCCTCTAGCTGCAGAATAAAAAAAAAAATGCAGAGTTTAACTGTGCAACGGTTGCTAGAAATGACAACAAAGCCAGCAGAGTTTGCAGTTCAGTCTCCATGCCATTGTTTACACGGTCATCAAGGATACGCAGCGCAAACGTGGGCAAAAGTCGTTCACACAACCCCGGAATTTTCAAAAACGCCGGTGTAGTGTAGTAAACGACAGGCGTAACCGTGCTAGTGTAAACTTAAAAATTTCAGTAAGAATTCGGACTTAGAACATGGGCTACGTAGACAAGACAGCTCACTGGGTTTTTACAACAGAGCCTATTTGATGGGATACGAAACAGTGCGTACATTTAATTGAAAGAATGACAGAAAATACATCGAAATGGCTATATGGACATTCCAAGTCTACATGACAAAGATCAGAACAGCAACAGTTAAGGCGTCTTTCAGTGAGAGCCTCTGTGCAGAAACACTAGAGTTAAACTGTGGTAAACAAATACTCAATAGTGATGAGAGGTTCTTTTCAGTCCCCAAATTACAGTCTGGTTAACCAGAGAGTCTGTGCGCCAGCTCATTACTGATGTTTGCTTCCAATGCGACTCGTCTCCATCCAAGTTTACGAAAACATTCGAGGGGCCTTGAAAGCACAGAGGGTTTTATACAGGCAGTAGCCCAGGAGACAGAAGCCCGAATTAGACAAATGCCTACACGTTGCTAGTCAACGGCCCATGGTTTCACCCAGGTCTTGTAGCAGATCGCTGTAAATGCGGTTAGGCGACTGAAAGTAATGCCACGAGAGGACAGTGGGCCGTCCTGCCTGGGAATGCCACTCGATGCTTCCCGACAACTCTGAATCTTAATGCCTTATTTAATTACAGTAAGTGGCTGACGTTCACCTAATTGTTGGGAGTAAATTAAAGTGCTACATTCACTCAGTCTCATTATGTTCCCACAAAGACACATAAATGGCTTTTCCATCAGCAACTTTTTCCTGAATATAAAATATGATTGTGTTTTTCTCCCAGATATTATATGACCCTTTCAATGAAGATTTATTTCACAATGTCGATTACACAAACGAAAGAACATTGTGGGAAAACAAAATCCTGCTGCAAACTCAAAAATAAAAAGGAAAATCTGCCTATACCATGGTACAAATGGTATTAAAAAGTATTTCAGAGTATAAATGTAATGTACTAGCATGGCCTATGTCCAAAAAACAAGTTTGTTTTTTTTTGTTTTTTGGTTGGTTGGTAACATTAGATCTTTAGAAAAACAGTCTGTTATAGATACACACACTGTAATTTAAAAGTTTTGAGATGGTAAGATATTTCAACGTTTTTGGAAGGTCTCTTATGCTCATTGCTCACCAAGGCTTCACTTATTCGATTAAAAAAATACAGTCAAAACAATGAATTTTTCACAATATTACTTTTTTATGTATTTGAATATATTTTAAATATTTTATATTCTTGTGATGTAATTTTCATCATCATTACTGCATCATTAGTCTTCATGTATGCATGCATGTATACATATATATATACACATATATATATATATACACACACATATATATGTATATATGCATGTGTGTTATGTGTGTTGTGTGTGTTCTGAAACATAATATTAACTTCCTAACCATTAAGTAAGCATGCAAAACATGTTAGAAATAACAACTGCACTGCACACACTGGAAGTGACAGAAGATACCATGTACAATGGCAAAAAAAAAACAACCAAAAAAAAAACAAGCAATTACACAGAGTATAATAATAAAGGGACTGACATTACAAACAGCTTATGGCGTAGGGCCCATATGGTTCCCAGTTCATAGCCACTAATTACAGATAGTGAGGCAAAAACACAAAATACGTCACATTTAATTGAATAACAATGTCTCTCAAAAACAGCTTATAGACATGCAATGGGTTTTAGAAGCATTAAAAGTGCTTAAGTCATGCATTTACGTCATTAGTGTTCAACAATGTAAAAAAAAAAAAAAAAAAAAAATTGTCTAATCAATAGTTGTAAAAATAAAGTCAGGAAATCTCCCTCAAGGCAGCCACAAAAAAAAGCAATATAAAAGCCACAGTTTGCTCTAATATTTCCATATTCCAACAATGCGTTTCAGATCTAATAGCTTTTTCTTGCTCATACCGTATCGTTCTTGCAGTATTAAAAAAAAAACAGACAGGACTTGCAACCCACAAAAATGCTGGTGTGGGTTTGGTGTGACTAGAGTAGTACTAACACCATGCCACAAATAATTGTGGCAAAATAAAATAGGTGCTAAAATTAATCATCAAAAATAGACTGAAACTAAATAATGACTTCAGGTATTTTTAAACACCATTGCCAACATGATACTATGGACTAGGTTAGTCTGAAACGTCTGATGCCACAAAAATGCAATTTCAAATCACTTAAACAGAAGAATTTAATGCAATTGGCACAGCGGCACAGTGATGAATCCTGGAGTTCACAGAGGACTCGCTTAAAAACCCACTTTGATCAAGTTACAACCACAGGCCATGATATACTTGAAGTCGGCAACAGTTAAAGGGAAGCAGTCGAAGTGCATCGCCTCAGGAACTACTTCTGCCGTGATAAAACCAACATTCAGTGCGGGTCTGTCGGCTGAAGCATCGCTGTGGGGACAGACAAATCTGTCCTGAATGAATCCCATCAGAAGCAAATGATTTGTTTTCACTTGTTTGTTACATTTGCCATTTCATTTGCAAATTAGCATTTGATGGCAATAGATTGCTTTGCACGAAGTAAACACCCGATAAATACATGTACACAGAAACAGCATTGGCAAACGGAATTCTAATCAAAATCTGAATAATCAGTGATTGTCCACTGGAATTTGCTTGTTTAATATTATTTTTTACACTAATAATAAACATACTCTTCAAGTTTCAGTCTACTTTTCAGATTTTAGACCGAACAGACGTGCGAAGCTCAGCGGTAGCGTTCAATGTTCGATACTTTTTCTCGTGGTCATCATCCATCATTATAGACACTGAAGTACAATAAATGTATTTTAATTGGACAGGGCTTTCAGGAAGAAGGATGTAGGCTGGCTGAAAGCACAGAGAACAGAATAGCAGGACGTTGGCCATATTAAACCGTCTGTGTTATCCTTAGCACCTTATGCATGTATCATTGAAATTCCAGGCCAAAGTAAGCACTCTTTAGAGCACGACTGAATGATCGGAACTTTACCATAGCAGGCTTCAGACTACACGCAGTTGTCAGAGACATCAGCCCTCTTTTGCTGTCAAATAGCGAATTAGCAACATGTTAGAGCTCTAGAAACCTCTGCGGTCACTATTGTTTGTCTAACAAGATGGTTTCACAAAAACAATCCGAGCAAAGATGTCATTTAGCGTACACCCGTTGCAGACATCACCTTTACCTGACCACACTATAATCATGGTCATGTTGTCATTTCAAACAGATCTGCTCATAAACATGACAAAACAACATTTAACTGTACTCAGGAATGGCATTAGACTGTGGAGGAATGAATCAGCAAGACCAATTAAGCTACGATATCATTTTATCGGCCGATAGTTATGTCCATAATTTTTTGCCAACGCTTTCAAAGTCAAAATCAAAAGCTTTGAACACCGATGATGCACTTCTTCCTGTTTTCCCTATGTTCTGCCCTTTAGATATCAGCATCTGCTTAAGATGAAAAAGCAGAAAAAAGCCTGGAGAGCTGATTAAGAAAGTTAAACGGTAGCCTCATTTCAATTTTAAGAGGCACACACTATGGTTCTAATGCTTCTCTCGTTGAACCACAAAACTTCCTACCATTTATAAGTACAAGTGATCTCAATTAGAGACCTCCACGAAGGCACGGGGCGGCAGACAGTCACGGCAAGAGGCGGCAGAGGAAACTGTCTTTACATTTTCCTCCCTCACTTTTCCAGACAGCCGGCGTGCCCAAGGCAGACAGCGTCAAAAACACCCGAGAGTCTGTTTTACAGTACGCACAGATGCCAAGTCCCAGCTGACTTTTTACAAACCTTATTTCTCTTCCTCGTATGAGGATTTTTACACTTGAGTTTCAGCTGAAAATCAAAAAGCATGAGGCAAATATGTCGCTGACAACAATTGTACAGTGTGACACAGATGAATGCAACAGATTGTTAGACGCTGGAATATAATATCTCCATATCATCACTCACTGCCGCGCCTGCCAAAAGTGGAAGAAAATCTTTGCAATCGGAGGCCATTTAGTCTCCATCAAAAATGCCTTTGACTGCAAGCTATAATTAAATGTCTTTCAAAAATATAAGACTGCAATTCCGGAGCCCTTTATGGAGTCGCAGGGTCATGTGATTTTTTTTTTTTTTTTCAACAAAAGGAAATGTTCTAAAATATGACCCCGTGCAGTTTAAGATGTGAGATTCAACAAGCACGGAGTATTTTGTATTTATGACTATATATATATATATATATATATATGAATCGGCCCTGAAGAAAATCAACATGATGTTACTCATCACAGATATAGGAGACAATGATTTTAGGCTGCTGTACAGGACAAACAAGCAGTTAAAAACGAGATATTTCTTACAGCAATATTTCTAATCTTGGCAGGGATGATTTCATTACAGGATAAAATATTGTGTAAGAAAAACTGTGAAAATGAATGTGCAGAAAACCATCAAGAAATGACAGGGTCATATTTCAATGCAAATGCAAAGGGAAAAAATTGGTTTTTTTTGGCAACGTAACATTATTTTCATAACTATGCACATCTGCATTTTATCAGTAATAAAAAATAATGCTATATCTTGTACATAAATTTGTACTGTATATAAATTCTTAAATAATTATGCATAACTCTATTCGGTACTATTTTGTGTTGAAATTCATTTATGCTGATTTCTAATTAGAAATACTGTGGACTGCATTGCATAATTATATAATATATAATATTACATACTTATTACATAGTAATAAGAATTTGTATTCAAACTATTTTAAGGTGTCCTATAGTTACAGTGTAACTATACATTTAAGAATGGAGCGATATTACTTAACTGCATGTGCTCATTGGGTTATGGTTAGGATTAGGTTTGTTGAAAGGTAAGCTGCATGCTCTTATGCAGAATTTATAGTTATTACTACAATAACTACATGTAATGTGTAGCAAGACACTATAAAATCAAGTGTTATCCAATTTAGGATGTAAATACGCTTAAAGCAGTCTTTCACAACAAAATATTTGTATTATTTTTATTTTAAGATAGACCAACTATTGTCTCCAGTTCTGACGAAACAAAAACGGGAGGCATTTTCATGTTTCTACACAAGCTGATGTGCATTTCTCTGTCTGCCCTCAGTATCATCACCCCACACGAGGTAAACACCGTAAAATAGGGATGCACCGAAATGAAATTCTTGGCCGAAGGCCGAATACCGAACGCGGTGTTTCGCATTTTTTTCCATTTATTTTGCCAATTTTTTCACCATTACAATAATTAAATAGTAAAAATTTGCTTTTTACTATTTTGTGTTGCTTTTCAGAGAAATAAATCAAATAACAAAAATATAATTTCAAAATTTAAACACTGAACATTTTTTTAACATTCCAGCAGATATTATACAAACAAAGTACAATATAACTTAAAATGAATAAATTAGTAAAATAAAAAAATAAAAAATTATTTGGCCATCTTTGAAGCCTATGTTCTTCTTGAATAGCCTATAACTGACTGCTGAAAGAGTGTAACTCTGTATGTCTACAACAACAAATGTGCATTGAATAGTGCAAAAAAAATGTGGATGAACCCACAACAAATAAATAACTGTCCTAGACATAAGCCTACTTCACATATCGCGCCTAATAAAGCGTGTAAAGCGCGGCCGCGTCGCTTCCTCCTTCTTCTGCAAGCGTTCGGGAGCTCGCGCTTCTGTGGCGTCTGTCGTTGCTATGCAACCATGAACTGTGGTTTCTGACGATGAGAAAGTTTCAGCAAGGGATAAATAGATTTTTAGCCCTTGCTTTAGCTTTACTACTAGATATATTTATGTAAATGAGATATAACAACCCCCCTGTACAGCTACGATCAGCTGTTCGGCTGAGCTTTCCATGTTTTGTTACGGAAAGGTCGAAGATGATCGATTGGTTCTTGTCACATGACCTGCGGTGCGCTTGCGGCATTCTGAACAGTTGAGATGTTTTCATCTCGCCGCGGCACAGGCGCGCCCGGAAAAAACAAGCGCGCCGCACCGCATGCGCGTCCCTTCCGTTTTGCGCGCGGTTACCGCGCGCCCACATAGGATTTAAAGAATATGCGCGCGGAAAAGATGCGATATGTGAACGTTAAAACATCAATAAAAACGTCATTGTTCGGCAAAATTTATTCTGTCTTTTTACTTATAATACCGAAAGTGCTTTTAATAATTTCGGTTGCCGAACATTCGGTGCACCCCTACCGTAAAACATATAGTGTTGTTGTGATTTGCATGAGTTTGAAGGTCTCCTCAGGTGGGATTCAAAGCAGAATGTCAGGATGAATTTCACTGTGGCTTTCCCAAAGAATATGTCTCACTAGGTCAAACCGCAAATGCTCTGTTGGAGGGAAGTCAATGGATCGGCATGTAAATCTACTTTATGACTCCTTTGTGCTTTGGGTGAAGCAGTTTTCTAGACCTGGATGCTCGCTTTATAGATTGAACTTAATTTCATTCATTCCAAGATCAACTACACTTTAGGTTTTTGACGAAAAACAGGGTTTCTGACAAAAAATACTGTCGTGTGCCGAAGTACATCCACAGAACCGCAATCGCTGATGCGGTTTCCAACAAGCAAACGCTTCTTATTTCTGATGGATGAAACAATAAGCATTAATTTATACTTTGGTAAACCGTAAAGTGGTCTTCTGCCGTGGCTCGGTGATGACAAATCCAGACTGACTTTTCTGAAGACTTGCATCATTGTCACTAAACGATTATTTCGGTAATCGAGTAAACGGTTGATTACATTGACAATTAATCGAGTAATCTGATTTTTTCTTTGTAATAAAATAGACTTAAGTGAACAATAGCTTTTAAAATGACTTTAAATAAGTACATAATAACAGTAAGGCAGAAATGTTTCACTTTAAAGTCCCCGTGAGGTGAAAATCATGTTTTTAATGTTGTTCATTACTATGAACTACATGACTATCTGGTGTTTTTAACATGCTTTAAGACAAGCCATGTGCAAATTATTCATAAGTCAACACCATTGCTGTGTATTTTCGCTTTAAAACTGCAATAAACCAAAAGACTGGCGTTTCTGATGTCACAAACTACCTTGTAAGCAATCACGTCAATGTGCCGTTGACTTATGAACAAAAGAAGGTTATCCCAGTATATATTTTTGTGTATATGTGAAAAATATTGCAGGGACATTAGGATGAACTATGTGCCTTTCTCCACTGACGTTCTGAGTTGTTCAAGGCGTTCCTAAGGACACTGATTGGTAGAAGAAAGCCGTCTGACTCGTGAACAGGAACGTGGTTTGTGTAACATTAGCGACACGTTATTAGCTGTTTGATAACGTAGTCAAGAAAAACGCTGATCATATTAATTCCAGTTATGTGTCTGACGTTGTAAAAGTGATACCACTGCGCAGCGTTTACCTCAGTAAGCTGACCGAGCGGATCTCATCTGAGCTCATGCGAGTGAGTGGAGGTGGGCTAATTATATTCATAGATCCATGTATATTAAATGAGGCAAAGGTGTACACCGTAATGAATTGCTGTAAAAATTACAGCATTATTTTACAGCCGCTGGCTGTTTTTTAATAATCCAGCATATTGCTGTAAACTGCAATGCATTCTGGGGTCACGTGTTGGTTTGACTCAAATTTACAGAATATTGCAGTAAATTGACCCTTTAAAAAATACAGTTATTTACTGTAATCGGAGAATACAGGGAAATTCTGTCAATTAAATTACAGTAACACTACTGTAAATTTGACAGTAACTGGCTGGCAACCCTGCTGCCAGTATTATACTATAAAATTTACAGTCATTTTTTAACAGTGTAGAGTTCCATTCAAGCTATTTTAAGGCATTAAGACTGTTTTTCACATTAAAAAAAAAACATTTAAAAAGTAATTTTGGTGATCAAAGATGAGTTTTAAGGGATAAAATGATTGACAACAGGGGGACTTTAAGGCAACCAGGTAACTTAAATTAAACCAACAATTCTTTTTTACGAAGGTAGTCATATGATTTCATTGAACAACACTTAAAATACATAATGTAATATTCTACGGTGTTTATTTAACTACGTAGTTAAAGTGTCGTGCACGGTGCAAATATTTATTCAATTGAATCACAGCACTATTCTATATTATGATTTTTAAATGGTTTTAACTTGCGGTTCATGGATTTCTCGTCTGTGGAATCATGTGCCGCTTCATTATCAACAAGGGTAAATTGTAATCGAGGATTTAATTAAGAACTAAAAATTAAAACGTCCAAGGTAGCAACCATATTCCTCTCTCAATTATCTTAGAGTAGCATGTAAATGAATATGTTAATCAGTCATCGACACAACTCTACAGTATTTGTGGTCAGAGCTGGAGTTTTCTGAATGATTTTAGACGGGAAAGCTTTCATCCACTTACATCATGCTCTGGAGCTCAGGGATGAAGCTGGTGGCCTTTCCGGATCCACGTCCGGCTGCGTTGCTGCTGCTGGCTGCCATGGGGCTCGCAGCACTGCTGCTCATCTGTAACACACACACACACGGCTTTCACACAACGCCTACTCAAAGCATGATCAATTATAAAGCCACTTCACATGGAAAACGCTTCCTGATGCATCCACCGACAGGAGGGGAAACATGCCACATGTTCATGGCCGGACACGTTCAACCGGAATCGATGACAAATGGCACTCTCAAAGCGATGTTAGAGAGAGACGCGGGACACTTTTTTTTTTTCAGCATGTGAGACTGAACTATTTTTAATGAGCAAAGCAAGGCTGCTTAAACTACTGTAGGCAATGATAGTTGATAAATGATCTTGCAGTTCAAAGGGAAAGGGAGACATGTTTAAAGTCTGTTTTGTTCTAATGTTTACTAAACGTTTGATCTTGCCAGCATTACATGGCATGACAAAAAGTCCGTATTTAAATCTATATAATATTTTAGAGCTGTGCTCATTGGCACTGAATCCCGAAACTCAAAATGAACCAATGACCTCTGCGAAAAGCATTTAAACATTTACATAGAAGGGCCAATATATAAAATGACAAATATGTATTTTTGGTTTAAAAAGCTGATGCCATTTAGTCGCTCGCTCTTTTTGGCATGTTTATATTTAAATTTAAATCATACATTTTCAATGTGGACTATTATGAACTTATTATACTAATAATAGTGTTTACCTTTTGTGAATGTACAGCATAAATTTTACACTCAATTCAATAAAATAGCGATATCAAATATTTATATTTTGTGAATATTTAGTATAAATTGATTATACAGTTTTCACATTAATACACAAAAATAAAAAAAAAAACAATAAAACTATACATATTTAAAAAAATAAATTTTTAAGCTTTTCAGTATAAATTGATCAGGCTGTTTTTAGAAACTATGAGGCTGATATATTGTCATTATGAGAATCATATGGTCCTTCATGATAACATCATGATGGTTCTGACTGCAACGGAAAGTCATCAGACATACAACATAATTATTCTCTAGTTTATCTCACTCATCCGAGCACGTGGTGTCGAGCAGTTAACATTCATCACACAGCTATCTGCACAGTTTGCAGTTAGACTTCCTCCAATACAAAGAAAACAAATTACCAGGATGCTGATACAACCCTAGAAATGGAGCTTGTCAAATTCAAATGCGCTCTTTGTAAACCTCGTCACGGCCCACCAGGTTTATTTGAGCAAACCTTGGTCTGTTTGAACCTGAAGCTGACATGAGTGACTCAGAAACCACAGCCTTCCTACGGCATCAGACTATCAAATCTCACAGGCGGACATCCCTTTCTTACGTTGATGAGACAATCCCTATTAATGCTGGTGTAGTCTGACACACTCATCCTTAGAGATATGATGTTTTATTGAAGTTCGCGTGGCGCGCATTCAATTAATTAACTCAATTAGCGTGGCAGATGATTTACTTGTGTCCCACAACAGGTTTCCAGCATCTCTCCTCCATCCCATCTCCTCACTCCCAGCTAGGGAGGGGGGAGCACTCCGGGTTCGGCCCAGATTCTGAGCTCGGTGCCGTCACCTCGAACAGCGCACCAAATACGCATAACCTTTAGTCTATCTGATTACATGTAAGTGGAAACTCATGAAATCATTGTTATTTGCTCACCCTCATTCCAAGCCAATAAGTCTAGGGTGTGTTCGCACTTGTACTTCGGTTCTCTTGGTTCTTTTGGTCCGATCCAAAAAAAAAAAAATAAAAAAGTTAATCCATTTAGTCCAGGTTCACTTAATGCTCTAAAAAAGTCTTTTAGGACAAACTTTTTGAGAAAGAACATGTCAAACATCCAAAACAATTATATGTGCTGGGCTAAATGTACTCGCTGTATACAGAGCCTAAAAATAACGTTGCCCCACCTTTAAATTTACTGGCCAAAACTCATTATGAAAAAAAAACAGGCATTTATGACACCAACATTTTAGATGCTAATGAAAATCCACAATCCTGTATTCAATATAAAAAAAAAAAAAAAAAATCTAATTATGAGAAATACCACAAGTAAATACAAACAACGAAGATATAAATTAAATAAACAGAGCTTAGGTCTAACAGTAGTATACCGGCACGGGAAGTTCTGCATAGAATTCATATCCCTTTTTTAAAGTTCAAGAGCAGCGAGTGACTTTCTTTCCTTTTCTGCGATGAAATTTCGCAGGTTCAAAGTCTAGTGGGATCGCGGCTTAACGCAGTAGTCCAGTGCCGGCGGCTTCAAATCGTCATGATGTAAATCACATATGTATTGCAAACCCCTCCATGCGGTTGTTGTTGTTGTTGTTTTTGGCATAAACCTACCAACGCAACATCATTGCCATAGAAACCAATGTAGATATTCCGGAAAATGAAAAAGGACACATAAATCTGATCTGAACAGTCGTGATACACTGTCTACTAACAGCACTGGACAAAATTTGAGAAGGCCTTTAATTTTAACGGCGAAAGATTGCTTGGAAAATATAAGTGGCTAAACATTTAATATTTGACAACTATTTTACAGTAATGCAAACTACTCAACATTGATTTAAAAATATGCTATCATTTACATTTTTCATGTAATTCAAAACAGAACGTGACGAAAACATTTCGCACTTTCAACATACTAATAACAGTGAATGTGTGCATATTTTAAAATGAAACATTCTTTGCAAATAGTTTAAATTGATTACTTCATAATTACAAATATGAACTCCATTTAACCATCCTTATTTCTTTATACCCTTTAAAGGGCTGGTTCACCCAAAAATGAAAATTACCCCATGATTTACTCACCCTCAAGCCATCCTAGGTGTATATGACTATCTTCTTTCAGACGAACACAATCAGAGATATATTTAAGACTATTCTGGCTCTTCTAAGATTTATAATGGCAGTGAATTTTGAAGCCCATAAAATGCATCCATCCATCATGAAAATAATCCATACAGCTGCAGGGGCTTAATAAAGGCCTTCTGAAATGAAGTGATTAGAAAATATAAATATCCAACTTTATTAACCATAATAACTAGCTTCTGGCAGATGGCGTACACATTTGCAGTTTTAGAGTAACCCCTGTCCTGACACATGACGTAATGATAAACATGGAAGCACAAGCCCCCGGGAGCTTTATGGATCTTTTTATTACTGAATATTAATGATGGATGGATACATTTTTATGGCCTTCAAAATTGCACCTCCCCATTAACTACCATTAAAAAGCTTGGAAGAGCCAGGGTATTTTTAAATATATCTCCGCTTGTATTTGTCTGAAAGAGGATAGTCATAACCCTAACCCTAACCCTAACCCTAACCTGGCTTGAGGGCGAGTAAATCATAGGATGGTTTACCCAAAAATGAAAATTACCTTTTTAATTCCTTTTAAAAACATCAGCAAAGCAAACCATCCAATCAATACCTCATGGACAAAATCAAGTCCAACAAGAAACCATTTTATATATTTCACAATAGGACAGAAAAGACTATAGCAAGTTCTGTTTCATGCCGACTTTAAACAGTTATTCATAGACAATCCGCAGCTCTCAAATCTCATTCATGTTCACATTCAATTAAATGAAGTAAAAAAAACAAAGAGACAACAGTTTCGATATAAAGTATGGCAAATGAGATTTCAGAGCTATGACAAAGCAAAGATCACCTTGTCAAATGGCTTTAAAAGACTCAAAATATCTTTAATCATTTTAGAGTTTGACAGCATGTCCCAAATGGCTTCAAAGGGCACCCCGAATATTTTTCAAAATTTCTTATTTCGTGTTCGACAAGAATAACAGCATTTTGGGTTTGGAACGACATGAAGGTGGATAAATAAAGGCAGAAAAATGGCCATCTTTTCAGCGACCTTCTCCTTTAATCAGAGCCAATATAAATCTTAATTCTGTCTCCAAGGGACATGAAACTAAATGTTCCAAAGTGTCACCAAAGCAAACGCAGGGCCCTTTCCTTCAATAAACACATCACGGCGTAAAATTTCCTTCTGTTTTCGCCCCCTCTGTCGGATGAAAGATAAAGCTTTTGCTTTGACTCGTGAAGGCAGATGGTCGCCATACTGGGCAAAATGAATTCAGATGTGGCAAATGAATCAAGATTACTTCAACATGCAAAAGGCTTTGAAAGAACAGAAAAGGGAGCCATTCTATTTATTGCATTTTCCTCCGTGTAATTAAATAGTCAGGACTTTTATGTAGCTTCCACGTCGTTTTTTTGTTGTTGTTTTTTTCTACAGACGCCTAGTTAATTTACTCATTTAGTCGTGGGCATGAGATGTGGTGTTCAATTTGTGTTTTGGCAGATTTTGCCGAGAGCAGTAGTCCTACTGCGTGTAAAGACAAAAATACGGATGACTCTTGGTGACATACAATGACTTGAGGAAGGGCACTTTTACTACTGCGGCTACAAGAAAGCCCACAAATATCAGCATTCAAAGACCTCCAACATATTTATTTCTTCTTTATCCAAGACATCCAAATCCAACCTTCCGCCACATGCTGTTTCAATATATATTCAACTATATTTTTCATTAATTACAATTACCCCAACTCAGCTGTCTCATAAATTTACAGACGATCATCATAACTGGGGGAAAATCAGAAACATATTTGGCGCTCGCAGTCACCAAAGAAGGAAATGTAACTTAATAGCGCGTCTTTCTCGAGGCCCTAATGAAGTGGCGAATGCGATTCAGAGCCATTGGATGTTTTATTTCCCCTCCTACATCCTCGCCGCGCCGCCACACACAGCTCCCAGCAGCGCCTGCCTGCGTCTGCACAAGACCTGCAGTCATGCGAAATCCATTTCTCTCACACCGAAACGTGTAGATTAAAGGCTCTTGGACGTGTACTTGGACAGGAAGGAGGAGGAGGAGGAGGAGAAATGGCTCGCACGTTCAAATCTCCATCATCTCTGTGTGTGCAAGTTTCCACAGAGTCAGACTTCATGTCGAGTGCTGACATCACTCTTCCTACAGTCTTTCAAACAGCCAAGGTTTTACAAACAATACACATGGGGGAAAGTCAGGCTAGACACAAGAGTGGGGATGTGATTTTTTCCAGAATAAAACTCAGAATTGACTGTGAAGGAAGAACAGTGTATGAAACCTCAAGGCTCACAACTGGACTCTAGAATAGGAACCCGTCTAATTATGATTTCGCATATTTATTTAGCATTCCGACATAAGCAAGCTCATTATGTTCTTCAATGCGTCTGTGAGACTTAGCCTAAAGATGCTGAAGTATCTTGACTCTGTCAAAAAGCTATTTACTATAGATTTCAGAGTATCCCAACAGTGACAACTATATAAAATAAAATGCTTGTCAACACTATAAAGACTTAATGATGTTTGTAAACGTGCCTATAACACACTTTATGAACATAAACAGTGGACTGAACTGAACAAACAGAACATTTCGAGTCTCGTTTCAATAAAAGTTGACGCTCAAACTAAATAAATAACCGAATTTTAACCTTACACGTTAAAATAACGGAACATTTTTACCTTATGTATGTCAAGATATATTCAAACCGGCCACATGTGCTCTTTCAAACTGCAAGGCACTTGACTCTGAGGTAAACATACTGGTCAGCGCGTGTCTATTTGACGTCACTCGGCCAGCCAGGGATTGTGGGTAATGCAGTTTTATTGGTTATCGAACGCAATCGCGTTCACAGCTGGGATAAAGTGGTGAGCGAACACTGCTGTAGTTCTTCATTTAGCCTCGTCGCATAATAAAAGGCGAATTTAAACGTTAAATGTGATAAATAGGCTAATAATAATAATAATAATAATAATAAAATACAAATTAATAATAAAAAAATGGCATAGTACATTTCAACAAAGAATTGTTACAAAATAATGAATAGTCTATGATTCAAATGATTATTTTATGCTTGTTATTGTTATCTTTGACCGTGTATAGTCAAAGATTAACACTCTCTTTCAGATATAATAACAATAAATAAAATAAAAATAAAATAAAACAAATAAAAAATAATCAACCCGAAAATTAATATAGAAGTTATAATATGTTAATATGGGCTATATACGCATTACCATAGGGTCATAAATATATATAAAAAAAAAAACAATATACATTAAATGTACATTTAAAAAAAAACATATTATAACATTATATGCTTCTTCAATATTGTTGCCATGGTTTCTGTCCTGATATTGTATAATATTAACTTTAGCCCGGGCTCTCTATCTGTCTTTAGAAATAGGAAATGAGTCACTTCTCTTCTTTGCTTGTTTGCTTTCTGTCTGGTTTCAGTGAGTTGTTTATGTCTCTTTATGAGCCTTTCTGTTTCTCAGTGAAACAAATCTACTGTTAATAAAGAACGCTGCGTCTTTCACTGTTAGATGATTCATATAGGTCTTTTTTTTACCCTAATTTATTTATTTATTGCTTGATCTTTTCCCCCCTTGTCTTTACATGTCGAGATTAATCACAACTGTCCTGCTACTTATTTATAGCAACAGGGTCTATGTGTAGTATTTTTTGGGTTGCTTTGAGAAAGAGCTCTAAAAACTGATATCAAACCACTGAATTGCTCTTTTATTTTTGCGCCATGAAATGGTGCTTGGAGACATGACGTGCTCAAGACTCATCAGCATAATAATCCTCCTGCTTCTGCATATATATATAAACCACAAAAAACCTGAGCTCACCAAAGTCCCTGCCTCCTAAGACAAACCACACAACGAGACAAAAACACTGCGGCTTCGCAGCGCCTTCATCTTTCTAACCACAACCTTTGGAATCACCTTTTTAACCCTTCGCAAAGACTGTGCATGGAGCAAGAAAGGTCTTGAGGACTTCTACAAAGCATTAACTTTCTTTTTACGACTTATACGGTGGCACGTTTTAAGAAGCGCGGTAGCGTGAACTCTCCGATCGAGCGCTGCGCGTAATGCGAAGCGACTCGCTTTTATTCCGGATTTTGAAGTTTCTTACTGCAACCTTGGAGAAGTAAAACATCAGCTCGTAAATTATGCCTGCGTTTCTTCTGAGTATAACCAGGAGCTCGCGCGCGTTTATTTCCACGCGATTCACCTGTAGGAGCGCGTAAAGCTCGCGCGTAAAGCCCGAGGGGAACCGACGTTCTCCAACTTTTTGGCTTTCTGGAAGGCGCGTTACTCAGCCTAACGGACTTCATAAAGATCCCGACCATTTTTAATGAAAAAGACTGACTTTAGTGCTGATTTGAAGTGCACTTACCTTTGCTGACATTGTTGTGATGCGCATTCCGGTAGATCCGAGCACCAGCCGCAGGTTCAGTCCGCCGTCCAGCAGCCTTCAGCCGGTGGCGGGGAAGATGGGCGATGTGCAGCAGGAGCCGAACGCGGCGGTGCCGAGACTCCGACAGCACGACAACCGAACCATGGTGGAAATCATCGCGGACCACCCCGCCGAGCTCGTGCGGACGGACAGCCCCAACTTTCTGTGCTCAGTGCTGCCGTCTCACTGGAGGTGCAACAAAACTCTCCCGGTGGCGTTTAAGGTCAGAAAGACTTACGGATTTGTACGAAGTGATTTAGAAACTACATGAAACTACACATTTCTAACTATTTGGACGCACATTAACTCGTGAAGTGTTTAGCATTTTTGATATGACCATTTTAGTGCTTAATAGTGCATCTTTTACATTCATAATGTATTATTAGTAATAATTTAAACGAGGCCATTATTTAACCAGGCTGGTCCCATTGAGATTTCAAGCTCATTTACAACAGAGATCCAGATAACATTAAAATACGTAAGTTCATAAGATTACTTAAAAACGTCATTTATAACAGTAAAATTATTCTATTTAAGTTTGTTTGAATGTTTTATAAATTTACGGGTCTTGACGTTTCTAGACAATTTGCAAATAAGGTTATACAGAATGCATAGCTAATCAAACTTTTATGGCTTTTATTTGAGTGTACATGAACAAAAAAATCTGTGCAGCATTGGGGTTTTTACTATTGTAATGCAGTTCCTTAATGGCTTATTGATTGTGTGATGTTTTAAAGTGATGTTTTACAAGTGTTTCTTTTCCACATCAACACATCATGTGCTTTAATGCTAATAATAGTTTGCTTGTTTTTTTTTTTTTTAATTATTGTTCAGGTTTATTTATGGGAGTTACTGGTGTTTAAAATGAGTTCTGTCTTGCTGGAGAGAAGTGAAATCTGAGAGATTTGAAGCTATTCATAGATATAAACACATGCATGTTTAATCACGCGGCCTAAATTACACACAACTATTAATACTTTTGCCAAAGATAGAGTATTTCATACAAACAGAGACATTTTGCTGAGGCTTATTCTGTAACCACTGAACTAGAGCTCCTGCTCAGATTGAACAATAGCATCAAAACATTCGCATGAATTAAAAAAAAAAATTAATTAATTTAAAAAAAATGAATTGGTTGCAAAAATCTAGTTCAAGTTCAGAAAAAGAAAAAAAAGTCAATAATAGTAATTTTGGCAATAAGTAAGGGTGTGTGTGTAATATTAATATTAATTTTTAATTGGTTTTAATGAACTTTAATTTCAACAAAGGGGGTGATATATGTTTTTTTAATCTATTTTTTCAAAGGCGGGTTTTTGGTGGGTTGACTAAATTCTTTAGACATTACTCACATTATTTTTTTGCTGAATCAATAGCAACATTACAATGTGTAACTCAGTTATACTATGAACTTACTGACATACAAAACCAATTTAAGTGTAATTCTTGACAAAGACAATAAGAAAGGTCCAATTAAAGGACAATCAAACTTGTGTTTAATGATACATTTGCATGTTTGAATTGATTTATTGCGTTACCAGCGGTCTCACTTCACACGTCAGCTACAATGTGAATCACAGGCTGTAATCATGCAGGATTCAGACAGCATATGAATCAACAGTCGTGTAAACGGTGAATATCAGGGTAAATGACACCTTTTCTGTTCAGGTTGTTGCTCTGGGAGATGTTCCTGATGGAACTGTGGTGACAGTTATGGCAGGAAATGACGAGAACTACTCGGCAGAACTGCGGAACGCCTCAGCTGTCATGAAGAATCAGGTGGCGCGTTTCAACGACCTGAGATTTGTTGGCAGGAGTGGAAGAGGTTGGTACTTCCACTTTCATATTATTTATTCTTCACTGGCCGCTTCATTTGCTTTGGCTGAATCTTAAAAGGGTAAAAGCACGTAAGACATTTCGTTTACAATAAATTACATGTTGGAAATAAAACTTCGGCATGCAGTGCACAATCCAAATTGACTGAAAGTCATGTTTTACCGCAAAGACCCCGATAAAATGGATTCATTACTATTTAAGCGTGTATAGATGGCATCTGTGTAACTTAAAAAATGTAAATATAATGCAAATTACATGTTATTTTACATGAACACAATAGAATACTGACCAAGATTCCTCACATACGGATAACACTGAAAAGAAAAGAAAAGCAAAATTGGAAGAGAATCACAGAGAGGCCTCAGCATTATTATTTCCCACAAGCGTCCAACATTTTGAGTGCTTCCATGTTGAGAATAAAGAAAAAGGGTGTGTTCCAAAAAATAACTGTCATTTAAGTATTCCCGAAGCTTAAAACATAAAAAAAAAAAAAAAAAAAAAAAAACGTACAGCAGCATCTAACTGTTGCAAAATAAAAATGTCATTTCCATCTAATATTTTCTGTGTTACATCCACCCAACACACCCCTCCAAAAAAAATCTTTAGCACATGAATGCGGGCTCAAAGTGCTCTCAGACTGCTTATGTGTGGATGAATGCTGCTTTTGATATGCTTGCAATTATTGTCAAAGACAAAATCCTGCTCTTGTGATCCTGTCGGAAGAAACCATTGAGAGCACAGGCCTTTGAAGAGAACGGGACAGGCAGTGAGATCACAGGAGCGCCCGTCTGCTGCTGGAGGCTGCGTATACTCGGTCTAGACTTGCCCTACTAATCCACACGGGCACTTAAAATGAAGCACGTACGTGTGCAGCAGGGAATCCCTCGCATGGCGCCCACAAACTACAGACTGAAACTGGATAAAAACAACTCCAGGTGTTTGGAGCAGTGACGGTCGATTTATATGGGCTTTTCAATGGCTGATGCTGAAATATGGAGAGCAGGGTGGCCGATGGCTCATATATATTGAGATCCATTGATTTTGTCTGATGTTTGGTTATTTTCGAAAACATAAAAAGAAATTATATAAATGTATAAAAACACAATGTAGTCAATTCTGAGTGTATACTGTGTTCATTTTATTATTTAATACTAATTAATCCTATTAACACTAAATTCAATTGTGTGTGTTTGTGTGTGTACGTAAATATATATATATATATATGTGTGTGTGTGTGTGTGTGTGTGTGTATATATATATATATACACACACACACACACACACACACACACTTTCAGGTCGGTAAGATTTTTTAAATGTTTTTGAAAAAAGTCTCTTGTACTCACTTTGATCAAAAATACAGTAAAAACGGTAAAATTGTAAAATATTATTACAGTTTAAATGAGCTGGTTTCTATGGGAAAATATTTTAAAGTGTAATTTCTTCCTGTGTTGAAAAGTTAAATTTCAGCTTCATTATTCCAGTTTTTAGTGTCACTTCATCCTTCAGAAATCATTATAATCTTCTGATTCGCTGCTCAAGAAACAGTTATTATTATTATCAATGTCGAAAACAGTTGTGCTGCTTAATATTTTTGTGGAAACTGTGATATGTTTTTTTTTCCCAGGATTATTTAATGAACAGAAAGTACTGTCGCTTTTGATCAATTGAATGCATCCTTGCTAAACAGAAGAATTTCTTTAAAAAAAAAAAAAAAAAATCTTACTGTATGAATCGGAAACACATAAATGAAAGAAGTGAGAAAGTACACAAAAAATATTTGATTATTTTCCAATGCAAGACTGCTGGTAGATTCTGGAAGTGACTCAAGTGGGATGGATAAAGCTTCTGTTAATCGGCCAAGTGGATATAAATATCAATGGCAATACTTGTCTGATACTACTTTTTAGGTCTGTGGTGGTTAAAACTGTGTCATTTGTGTGTGTGTGTTGAAGACACCTGATCGATCCATAATCAGTCCAAGTGGACAGACGCGCAAACAAGAGTTTCTTGACCAGTCGGCTGGTCCTAGCGCATTCCTGCACCACTGAATGTCCTTACACACACCCCAACACACTATCAGTGCGCATCCATGTTATCTCCTCACAGCTGTCACAGTGAACAGGGCTTGGCCCGCATGGAGACCCACACCTTCGCGGGCTTAAGTTTCTTCTATCTATGACACGGGATCTGGAAGAGGAAGTCAGGGAGGAGATAGCACAGCATAAGGAAATTAAATATGGAAAACGATACGATGCTTGGTGTGGCCGCAATCAAACAAATGACAAAAAAAAATAGCGCTCCTTGAATTACCGAAAGCAACGCTGTTTCCTGAGGCAAGACATCATGTATTTAACATTTCATTTATACAGAAACACATTTCTGTGCTGTGCCCTTATTTTTGAATGGATTTGGATATGCTGAGTTGGATAGGTCAGGGCGGGATGTTTGTTGTTGATCAGGAGTTTATGCATTTCACATGTCTCTTTCAGTTTAGGAAATGATTTGGAACAGAAAAAACCCTACTGAAGAAGCCAGCATTTAGGATATTTTTAGTAGCTGGACACCAACCGTTGGTTGGATGGCAGATGCAGGGTTGGTGAAGTGGTTAGACGTGGGACAGGGTTGTGGTGTGTGTTTGCTATCAGCTCGCTGGGAAGGGCCCGGGTGGGTCCAAGAACGTGCTTTAGGGGGCTTATAGACAGATTCCTGTGGGGGAAAAGAAAGAGTAATTACATTCGCAAGACTTATTGCATAACATGTATAAAAATGGTGGTAAATCAAAAATCTGGCAGTCCTAAAAAATGCATACATATGGGAAATGCGTGAATGTTTTTTCTATAAAATATGTTTACTCTTTCTAATTACTATTTGTAAATGCTATAGTAAATACTTTAGCAAAACTTGCATAATGTGCAAGAATGTCTGTAAATCAAGCATGCAGTAATTCTAGAAAATGCTTGATAAAATGAAATGAAAATGCATGCATGAGTGTTTATTCTATGTAATGTATTGTTTGCTGAGTTATATGTTCACTTAATATTTGAAAATATGCCTATTTTCATTTTATGAAAAATTTGACTCACCTCTACAATGTTTGCATGTAGTGAATGGTTGCCAGGATGTCGCTATGCAGTTGCTAAGGTGTTGCTTATTGGTTCTTGTCAAAAGCTTGCTATATTTAAAAAAAAAAAAAATGGTTTTACGAAGTTGTAAATAAAAGCAAGGACAATTGGAGAAGGTTTACAATAAAATTCTATTTCAGTTTTTCTACTTCAAAATGTAATGTTTCATTCAATGGGTTACTTGCAGTTTCTTTGTAATTATTTGTACGGTGGCCGAGAGAGCTCAACACACTGCAACTGAAGAAAGCATCGTCAGTTTGACAACACGTGTGCTGTAAATACTCACAACACAATATAATACAGAAACGCATTGCAAATACTCACAATGGAACCAAATACAGAAATGTGATGCAAATACACACAAAGCAATCAAATACAGAAGCACGCTGCAAATACGCATAACACACATAGAGTTGGGATGTTAAAATAAACAAAAAACCCCTAACTTTTCAGGTCTTCGACAACACCATTAATGAGTAAACATTGAACAATAAGCATGTCCCAGCCAGGTTCATCGCTTGTTGGGGGTTCGTCGCCTTGAAACACTTGGTTGCATTGTGAATATTTGCAGTGCTTTTCTGGATTTGATTGCATTGTGTTGTCCAAAAGTAAAAATAGTTGTCGTTGTCTTCATTAAGAAATCCTGAAGAAAGATCCAACAATAACAAAGTATACTGTAAATTACTTTGTTTGGAGTGCGTTTCTGTTTTTGTTTGAGTTTTGAGTATTTGCAGCGCATTTCTGTATTTGGTTGCGTTGTGAGTATTTGCACTGTGTTTCTGTATTGGTTGCATTGTGAGTGATCCACCAATAAGAAAGTATACTGTGAATTACTTTATTTACAACGTGTTTCTGTATTTGGTTGCGATGTGAGTTTTGCAGTGCATTTCTGTATTGGATTGTGAGTATTTGCAGAGCGTTTCTATATTTGGTTGCGTTGTGAGTATTTGCTGCTATTTTCTGTATTTGTTTGCGTTGTGAGTATTTGCAGTGTGAGTATTTACAGTGTATTTCTGTATTTGGTTGCGTTGTGAGTATTTGCAGTGTTTCTATATTTGGTTGCGTTGTGAGGATTTGCAGCTATTTTCTGTATTTGGTTGTGTTGTGACTATTTGTAGTGTGTTTCTGTATTTGGTTGCATTGTGAGTATTTTCAGTGTGAGTATTTACAGTGTATTTCTGTATTTGTTTGCATTGTGAGTATTTGCAGTGTGAGTATTTACAGTGTATTTCTGTATTTGTTTGCGTTGTGAGTATTTGCAGTGTGAGTATTTACAGTGTATTTCTGTATTTGTTTGCATTGTGAGTATTTGCAGTGTGAGTATTTACAGTGTATTTCTGTATTTGTTTGCGTTGTGAGTATTTGCAGTGTGAGTATTTACAGTGTAATTCTGTATTTGGTTGCATTGTGAGTATTTGCAGTGTGAGTATTTACAGTGTATTTCTGTATTTGGTTGCATTGTGAGTATTTGCAGTGTGAGTATTTACAGTGTATTTCTGTATTTGTTTGCATTGTGAGTATTTTCAGTGTGAGTATTTACAGTGTATTTCTGTATTTGTTTGCATTGTGAGTATTTGCAGTGTGAGTATTTACAGTGTATTTCTGTATTTGGTTGCATTGTGAGTATTTTCAGTGTGAGTATTTACAGTGTATTTCTGTATTTGTTTGCGTTGTGAGTATTTGCAGTGTGAGTATTTGCAGTGTATTTCTGTATTTGTTTGCGTTGTGAGTATTTGCAATGTGAGTATTTACAGTGTATTTCTGTATTTGGTTGCATTGTGAGTATTTGCAGTGTGAGTATTTACAGCGTATTTCTGTATTTGTTTGCGTTGTGAGTATTTGCAGTGTTTCTATATTTGGTTGCGTTGTGAGGATTTGCAGCTATTTTCTGTATTTGGTTGTGTTGTGACTATTTGTAGTGTGTTTCTGTATTTGGTTGCATTGTGAGTATTTACAGTGTATTTCTGTATTTGTTTGCGTTGTGAGTATTTGCAATGTGAGTATTTACAGTGTAATTCTGTATTTGGTTGCATTGTGAGTATTTGCAGTGTGAGTATTTACAGTGTATTTCTGTATTTGGTTGCATTGTGAGTATTTGCAGTGTGAGTATTTACAGTGTATTTCTGTATTTGTTTGCATTGTGAGTATTTTCAGTGTGAGTATTTACAGTGTATTTCTGTATTTGTTTGCATTGTGAGTATTTGCAGTGTGAGTATTTACAGTGTATTTCTGTATTTGGTTGCATTGTGAGTATTTTCAGTGTGAGTATTTACAGTGTATTTCTGTATTTGTTTGCGTTGTGAGTATTTGCAGTGTGAGTATTTGCAGTGTATTTCTGTATTTGTTTGCGTTGTGAGTATTTGCAATGTGAGTATTTACAGTGTATTTCTGTATTTGGTTGCATTGTGAGTATTTGCAGTGTGAGTATTTACAGCGTATTTCTGTATTTGTTTGCGTTGTGAGTATTTGCAGTGTTTCTATATTTGGTTGCGTTGTGAGGATTTGCAGCTATTTTCTGTATTTGGTTGTGTTGTGACTATTTGTAGTGTGTTTCTGTATTTGGTTGCATTGTGAGTATTTACAGTGTATTTCTGTATTTGTTTGCGTTGTGAGTATTTGCAATGTGAGTATTTACAGTGTAATTCTGTATTTGTTTGCGTTGTGAGTATTTGCAGTGTTTCTATATTTGGTTGCGTTGTGAGGATTTGCAGCTATTTTCTGTATTTGGTTGTGTTGTGACTATTTGTAGTGTGTTTCTGTATTTGGTTGCATTGTGAGTATTTACAGTGTATTTCTGTATTTGTTTGCGTTGTGAGTATTTGCAATGTGAGTATTTACAGTGTATTTCTGTATTTGTTTGCGTTGTGAGTATTTGCAATGTGAGTATTTACAGTGTATTTCTGTATTTGGTTGCATTGTGAGTATTTGCAATGTGAGTATTTACAGTGTATTTCTGTATTTGGTTGCATTGTGAGTATTTGCAATGTGAGTATTTACAGTGTATTTCTTTATTTGGTTGCATTGTGAGTATTTGCAGTGTGAGTATTTACAGTGTATTTCTGTATTTGTTTGCGTTGTGAGTATTTGCAATGTGAGTATTTACAGTGTATTTCTGTATTTGGTTGCATTGTGAGTATTTGCAGTGTGAGTATTTACAGTGTATTTCTGTATTTGGTTGCATAGTGAGTATTTGCAGTGTTTCTATATTTGGTTGCGTTGGGAGGATTTGCAGCTATTTTCTGTATTTGGTTGTGTTGTGACTATTTGTAGTGTGTTTCTGTATTTGGTTGCATTGTGAGTATTTACAGCGTATTTCTGTATTTGTTTGCCTTGTGAGTATTTGCAATGTGAGTATTTACAGTGTATTTCTGTATTTGTTTGCGTTGTGAGTATTTGCAATGTGAGTATTTACAGTGCATTTCTGTATTTGTTTGCGTTGTGAGTATTTGCAATGTGAGTATTTACAGTGCATTTCTGTATTTGGTTGCGTTGTGAGTATTTGTAGCGAGGTTCTGTATTTCAAACTGATGAACAGTGGTGGACAGTTATTAAGTAAATGTAATTCGTTACTGTACTTAAGTAGCTTTTTCGTGTATCTGTACTTCACTGGAGTATTTCCATTTGGTGAGACTTTTTACTTTAACTTCACTACATTTCAAAGTCAATTATCTTACTTTTTCTTCAACTACATTTTGCGAAATCAGTCGTTCTTTTTATTTATTAGTGGATAAAACACCAATCAGGGTTCAGCGCGCTCTGTTTTGAACTTGGTTTGGTTGCTTTTTACTTAGCGCAAGCAACGGCATAACGTTTTAAGAGTACCAGTGCCTTCATCATGGAAGAATCGCGAACTCCTGACTCCAACGTCCCACAACACCCGTGGTCTTATTTGCACTTTTTAAAAAAATTTTTTTTTTTTAATCGTTTGCATTTTCAACTGCCTCGAAATTATAGAATTTCTTCTTATAAAAATTCTCCTTCCAATCTTAGGAAACACCTTGAGGTATGCCATTTTTATTCTAGTGGTCATTTTAAAATGAGTAATCTAACAGTAGCTTGCAGAAAATATTGATGTTAGCACTTTTTGTCGGACTATGTCGGACAAGACTTTTGACTAGTTTTGCATGCAGCGATGCTAAAACAGGCCCCTTATTAATAGAGATCGCCTTTCAGCATGGCAGGGCTTATTTTTAGTCTAGTTTGAGTGCTTATAATGTACATTTGAAAAAGCAGCGCGCGTCAAACATCTTTCCAGACGAGTGAAGCATTTATTAACATCTTGTCCAACAAAAAACAACATTTAATAACATGTTTTTACTCCAAACTCACTTCATAATGACAGTTGTGCATCCTTCTGAGAGATAATAAGGCAGTCGTTCGTTTATTAGTCATGTTTAATCAATCAAAGCGTTTCAATCTTCTGTTTATTCAGCTATAGCGATATGACGCGATATCGTCTGCTGCAGGGCATATTTTGAGTTTCTGCGCAAGAGCGCCCTCTGGCTTTCAGATGGAGAAGCATTTCCTACTGATCACCGAGCCGTACAGCTCTGACAAGCTGCGCATTAAATAATCGCAGCATTTGCCCTAATATGAGGATTATGAAAAGCTTCAGCAGTCATCTGAACATGGCGCGTCTGCAGCATACAGAGCAAAGTCAAAAACACACACGCAACAAACATGGCCAGAAAGTTCCTTACGACAGGAAAAGCAACAGATGGAAAGCTCTAACCAACACTGTCACCAATTCCATTGCCAAATAAAATATTTTTGAATGATGCAAAATATTAGCGTTATCAGAAAAGTCTTAGAAAATATCGAGAAATCATTTTTGTCAATACCGCACACCCCTACTGGCAAGTGTGTTTCTTTCGATCCAAAAAACTAGTTCCTGTTACAGTAAATCTGATATGGCCAGCTGATATTTCTGAAGAGACATTCAGATACAATATAGTAAAAGAAAACTCATGTGAACCTGTTTAATACAAGCAACTGTTACAAATAAACCTTAAAATAAACCCTCAAATCCTGTTATTTCATTTGGTTCTAAAGGAAAGCTTTTGGGCTCATGGTAATTTTAACAGATATCAGTGTCTGAATAATAATATTCTATTAATAGATCAGTGTGCTAAGAGTAACAGAGTCTTTTCACATAAACTGAGATGATTATGCAAGAGACTTGTGAAATTGTAGTACTTTGAATACTTAAGTACATCCGAAGGCAAATACTTTTGTACTTTTACTCAAGTAAAATTTAAAAGGCAGTACTTTTAATTTTACTGGAGTAATATTTTAGCTTTAACTCAAGTACTTGGTTTGTGTACTGCTGATGAAGATGCTTTCTTAGTTTCTTGGTGTATTTTCTTTTATTTGCATGTGTTTTCTTCAGTTGCAGCATGTTCCTTGCACGATATATTTGTGAAATTTACTAGCAATTCCAGAGTGAAAATTGTTTCAAGTAAATTTTTTCAGTGAGCGTATTAAATAGCATAGCGAATGAAGCATAAAACTCAAAACAATGGGCTAGGTGGCCTTAGATTATTTGGTTGAAAGCTCTTCCCATTCCAAGAGTTAATCAATTAAACCTAGTTTTAAAGACATGCTTGATGCACAAGCTACAGTAAGACGACAACGCCAAGTGTAGCTGCCTGTTGTATTGTGTCAGTGGTTTTCCACCCACTTCTTCCTGTCTTACTTGCAGATCACAACTCAGAGAATGTGTCATGCTTGACTTCACAGCATGCTTTGCACATTACACATTACTGCTGAGTCTGCCTCATTTGAAGTATCTTAGTATTTCCTGTGCACTGCTGACAGAAAGCGCCGCCTCTTTAACATGTTTCAGCCAAAAAATATCTTGTGTTGAAGTTAATTCAAGTAAGAGCTCACTCATTTATGAACATTTATTCTGAAAAAGAAGAAGTTGCTGAGTAAAAGGTCACATAAGATGACCGCAGGACCCCACCTTCACGTTAAACCCTTTTATGTTCACACATAAAAGAATATCAACTAATAACAGCACTGCTGCGGAAGTTTATTCTTGGCAGCATGCATTTTAAAAAAGAAAAACTGAATGCCACTGCATGAGAACAAATGTCAGAGGGGTTATGTATGATCCAAAAGTAAAGTAAGTTCTTCATTAAGAAGTCCTTATTGTTATTGGGAGATCTACCAATAACAATGTATACTGTCTTTTTTTTTTTTTTACAGCAAATTATATATTTTTAAAAATATTTCAAAATCTAAATATAATACATTTAAAAAAAAAATGTTAAATGGATAATAATAATTATAATAAACAATTATTATAAAATAAATATTAATGAAATATTTTAAAATACTAATCATATATTATTTTGTATTATATTTATATTAATATTATTTATAAATTAAAATAATATATAATAAATAAAAACAAAATACACACGGTTTATTCCACTTGCATGAACTGTACGTTATATAAAACCTAATACGGCCTGATTTATGCATTTCTGATTTGTCATGTCCAGAAAATGAATATTACCGATTCAAATCTCAGCAATGCTCATTTTCCAAACTAATTCCGTTATTGTCCATTGCGCCCAGGCCTTTTTTTTCAATCGCTCAAGTGCCGGGCAGTTAAAATCCCACAGTCATCACCGTCACCAGCAGAGAAATGCAAATGACCGCTGCCCAATGAATGCGACACATTGTCCGGCGGATTAATCGGGTTTGAACCTTTTTGTGTTTTGCAGGAAAGAGCTTCACGCTGACAATCACGGTATTCACGAACCCACCGCAAGTGGCGACTTACCATCGAGCCATAAAGGTCACAGTGGATGGACCGCGGGAGCCACGAAGTGAGTACCAAATATCACACATCATGTGATAAGCACGCGCAAAGAGCGCCCAATTCCAGAGATGAATGATTTCGTGCGGCATTGTGTCGCCGCCACTGGCGTAACGCCAATCCACTCAACCAGTGGGACGAGACGTGTGGCCCAATGCATGAATTGATGCATAGATTGTGTTACGGTACTGTTTTAAAAAATGGATTCAGCACGCCTCAATGCACAAAGAAGGCCTTTGAGGGGCAGCAGGCATGTTCGGCGAGGGGCAAATACAAACACGTGCTGTCAAGGCCGCTTGACTTGTGAAAATGTTTACTGTATTGGCCTCTTGTGTCTGTCCATCAACGTGCTCTTAAGAGTGAGCCGCTTGAACTTTGGCCTATGCTCTGGCTCTGTTCTCAACGGAATAATAGTGTACTGCACACTACGCAGTGTGCACTGCATACAATCTGCTGATTTTTTTAAACCAACTTCAGCTTCAATGTCCTGTGTGATGAAGCATGAATAAAGTAGAACTACAGTGCTATTCTATTTTGAGACGGCCAAAAGTATTATTATTTCAAAATTGGATTAAAAATGCAAAATAGCTTTTTCACAATTTTCACTGATTGATTTTAAAATGTGAATTTTTCAAGTAGAAAACCTTCAATAATATTTTCTTGTAAAATATACTGCAACTATCTATTTTATTTAGAAAAAGTCGTGTTTTACAGCGATGTGCAATATACTACGAAATCTACCTATAACCTACCTACCTATCCTAAAGAAAATAGAGTTTATGAAGTCACATTATGAGATATAGTCACAAATACAAGAAAATCGAAATATATATATATAAAATAGATATATATATGCTGCATAGTATTCAGTGTGCAGTAAGCAAATTTTCAATTTCAATTTTCTAAAACAACCAATGTAGAATCAAGCACATTGCATTGTGTTTGGCAAATGTTGTATTTCATGCTAGTATAGCATGCATACAGAACATTGACACGCATTAAAGGAATAGTTCACCTAAAAATGAAAATTATCCTATAATTTACTCGCCCTCAAGCCATCAAAGAAGAACGCCATGGGGGGGGGGGGGGGGGGGGTGAATAAATTATGGATAAAATTTCATTTTTTGGGTGAACTAACCCTTTAAGTATAGTATACTAGTATACTATCCATGCTCTTAGTACTGTATATGCAACAATGAAGGTATAATCAATAATGAAGGTATAATCCATCCCATCCATCCCAGCTGGGTTACAAAGAAGGTCAAGATGTATTTCATTTTATCCATCAATATTGGGTAATTATGTGATCAACTAGATTTATAGGACCCATTGTGACACGTCTCAGACAAATAAAGAAACTCTGATGCTTTGTTTTACCGATACACTGAACAGAGACTTGTCACAGAAAAGAGAAACAGCCCACGTTTTCTCTCTCAGAGGAACCTGGGCTGGCAAAAAGCTCCAGTTATGCTTCAATTATGTGAAAGCCACTTCATCAAAGTTGATGTCTGGACTTGTGAGTTGTGTGCAGTCCTCGCTGTCCTCGTGCTTAAACTTCACAGTTGCTCTCACTACCTGAATAAAAAGCTAACTGTTAGAAGACGCTGCCAAATTTCAATTTTCACACTGAGCCCCAGGACCCGTAAATACACACAAGCTGTCATAAATTACTTTCATGTGGCAGAGAATGGAACCAGGAACACAGTGCTTGACTTTCTTTAGTACATGTTTATATTAAAGTCTGCTGCAGTCTGACATTACGGCCAAAGTTCTTCACAATAATCGAATAAAAGCAGATCGGATTCCATCAACCGTTAACGGTGACTGACAGATGTTTCTTACGCTTATGTTTTATGCAAACGTTTTGTTTTCAGTCGAGAAATTACTCAAAGCATTCATGGTATGACAGCAAGCTTTCAATGTGTGTGTTTCTAAATGACTGCACACAGAAACTCCCATTAACTTCCAAGTGCGGAGCTGAGATATATTTAAAGATCAGAATATCATAAAAACTGATTTGAACTAGTAAGCAACCACATAGCTATGTGTTTATAAAGTGTAACAGTAACAGCCCATCCACCTTTTCAGTGTTTTTGGTTCTGGAAGGGCTTTGTCAAAGAGCCATAAACCAAACAAACCAGTGACAAAAAAAAATATATATATATATATATTTATATTTATATTTAGCAGGTATATTAGGCTGCTACCACCGGATCCATTATACTGTTACACATGCGTTTTCTGTTTACGTTCACTTAAAATGTAACTGACCGTGTTTACGTCAATTCTCACCAAGACCGGCATTTATTTAGTGTGTATTTGATGGTTTAAAGCTGCAATATGTAAACTTTTTTGCAGTAAAATATTCAAAAACCACTTGGCCAGTGTTATATACTTTGTTCAGTTGAGTACTTGCAATGTCGCAAAATCGCAGTTTTATCCAAGGCGAGTTGTCCTGTAAATGGTGTCAAACCCTCGGTTTGCGTTTTATTTTGTAGAAACCATGGAAACACCAAAGACACTTTAAGATATATTACATGTGGGAACATAGACAAGGGAACATCTATTTTGATACATTATATTTGTAATGTAGATCAATATGCGTTTATTCTTATTGTTTATATCTAATTATATTGATTTTTTGAGAGTACTATGCTTTACCACGTCTCAGAAAAAACACTATTTTATCAAGTAGCTAACATAGCATAATCAGATGCAGCTTTATTTTAACAGTAATACAGAATGTTCTCCATCATACGTTTTATTGCATGCCATTTATCAACACAAGACATCCAGCATTTAATATGATATTCTAACATCGATCTAGTGTCTCATAGCAGCCAGTGAGTGAATGCACAGAGTAATGTTATAACATCATTTTCAACACACACAAATGTATCTAATATGATAAACAGAGCTTCGTTACTGATACTCATGACCGGGAAAAGCGGAAGCGGCACCTGAGACTGTGGCATAATAAAAGTTCCGCTGCTCCCAAGGCAAATGTTGTGCGTCGTGTTCGTCTCTCATTAACAATTGCTCCAGTGGCCTCGTTCAGCTTCTACAACACTCGGTCCTGCTCTGCTTCATATTACAGTAACATGATTTCTGCCCAAGCCCAAGCCCCATCCCGATTCTTTTCCACCGGCTGTGAGGTGAAGACCACATGTCCCAAGAAACCTCGCTCAAACCTGGAGTCATCAAGCTATGCCTTTGTTTCGAATGGGCGACCTCTAGTGGACGAAAAAACTACATAGTGCAACTTTAAGCAAAATAATCAGCAAAAAAGAACTCGATTTAGTACTGAGAAGCAGCTTTATGTGTACACACTTTGAATGTGAGCACAAAGTTTTTTCAAGCTTTTCTTCACCTGTTGGAGTTTTGGTTCCTTGCCGCTGTTGCCTTTGGCTTGCTTAGTTGGGGACACTTGCTTGATTTTATTTTTGATCTGCCTGCATTGTATGCGAACTGAACTGAGCCGGACGGTTACGTCACTGTTTTCTCCAGGGCTGATATACCCAAATTAACTAGACTAATAACTATTGATCTTTGCAACAGAATGAATCAATACAAATATATAGAATAAGCTGCACAATGACACCATTTTCTTTGGGAGCTGCTGTGCAGCCAAAAATTATTTGCCAATTATTACTGTTAAGCTGCTTTGACACAATTTGCATTGTAAAAAGCGCTATACAAGTAAAGGTGACAAAGTCTGCGAGAATGAGTAAAATTATATCAAGGCCTGTAACACCAATATACTTTTGGAGCAAATTAAATGAGTGAGTGAGGGGAGGGTGGAGGGTAGTGAAGTAGAGTTCTTTATAGGTCCACATGGATTCGAAAACCTGAACTCTGCCCTGAGACCCAAGATGGTTCAGGTCCAAAACTTCGATAAGTGCCTTGGTTCATTTTAGTGGCCTCAGGTAATCTAAAATAAATGTGTTTTTTCTGAATGGACCCGAGAAGACCCGATTAATAAACTTTAATCATCTCATTGTCAGGTTAATAACATTATGCCAAAAGTTATAGGACGGAATGAGGTTACATTGATGAGTGACTGACATTTCAGCACTTCAGTGCGTATTTGCGTTTTTGAGAAACGCACGTAGAAAAGGAACAAACCTCTGTTTGTAGCCTCTGACACAGAAATCCATCTTCTAGCTGTGGGATCCATCAGGAAAAGCCACTTTCTTCGTTACATCAATACCGTTTATGCTCGGGTCCATTCAGGATTGAAAATAAATGCCATCGGGTCGGATCAGACTCTGGTCTAATTTTATCGGGTCTGTCTCAGGCCGGGTTTTTCTTTAAAATGTAATTGATGCACTTTGGGTTCAGGCGAGAAGGGATAAGGGTCGATTCGGGTCGGACCCAGATTTTAGGACCTCAGAAGAACTCTACATTGAAGCATCAACATTCCCTGTGATTAATTATCTCTCGCATCATCACATGCCATCACACAGAAACACACAGTCTTATGAGCGCTGCTGTAGATCCAGCCTTGGCGCAATTTCCTGGCACGTTTGTAAAAAGAACATGCCAACCTGCCTGGCACACAGCTGTCGCCACTGGCCTCGTATTCATAGATAACTTTCTGGCAGCTAAAATAACAATATCACTTCTTAAAGTCTCGTTTTTTCCCTCTTTTCCTCCTCATCTCAATTAACACATCTGGCAGCAGTGTTTTGGAGTCACTATATGCCAGCATGTGATCTTCATTCATTAGTGGATTAATCGTGGCCTTGGGCATCTCTGATGTGACGAGCCTTTCATCTCACTTAACACGTTCATCTTCAGTTTTTCTCTCTGACTTTGTATGCATGCGTTTATTAAGGAAAATACCGGTGTATGACTTTCAAACATGGCTTCTGTTGGTGTAAACACAAAGTTGGATGTCTTTTTATTTCGTTAATTCATATAAATAAACATTGACTGAAATGATATAAATAGTATAAATATGTAATAATGTAATCTACTTTTTTCTTTGTAATATCATGCATCAATGAATCACAATTTTTTTTGATTTTACATTCTCAAAAGTTACAAAAGAGTCATTTTTCTTAGTGCGAAGAACAATTTAAAAATCTAAAGAACCAAGAACCTGTCCTTTGAAAAAGTTCTTCACGGAACCATAGATGCCAATAAAGAACCTTTATTTTTACCGAAAATAAAGTGGTTCACTGGGGTCTTTCATGTAATTTAACAGCTTTTCGTTTTAAGCAAATAATGGTTCAGGTCAATCTGCTCTCCTACATTATCTGTCTCTCATCCGCATGCTGCTGTTTCTAAGCGGAAGGCAGGTGGCCAGGCAGGAAATGACACATTCAGAGGCATTTGGAGTTGTGCAACGTCCTATGAGTGTGTCGTGTAGCTGCCTCTGCCTGCCTGTTTACACATTCCTCCTGCGCTTAAGAGAGAACACACAAAAACTCTCATTCAGAGAGACAGACAGACATTCAGGCCTTTAATTAAGTTTCAATGGCATACAGTTCTTTCCCAAAGAACGGTGATATTGCTCAGAGGTTGCTCTTTTATTGCCCATGCAGAAGATTTAACCGGGTTCTGTTATGTTTATGTATCAAATTTGTCTTGGATGTTTTGAGACGATTGTTGACACGTTTCATAGGCGAAGGGTCAACGGTGCATATGTTCTTTTTGTAGAATGTTCCCACTTTTTTTTAAAAAAATTCTTACCTTCTCGTTTACTACTTGTTCAGATTGTAATGGTGTTTCTGAATCAGTTTTTGTGTGATGAGTAAATACACGCTCAAATTAGTCTAAAACCACATGTTCACACAGTACACGCAACGCCTCTGCACTTACTCTCGATTTCTCTCAACACGGGAACAGAAGAGGTGTCAGTCAATAAATGGGTCACACTTTCTTTCTCATTTACGTCTCATTCAGTTAGTGAAAATATACAGTACAGCGAGGCTATTTTTCTCAAAAAATACTACATAACAACCAAAAACAACACATTAAAATCACAAAAACAAAGTAGCTACTATTGCTTATTTGAAAAAGTAACTCAGATATTTTGTTGTGAAGTTCAAAGTAATGCCTTACTTTACTTTAAAAAAGTAATCTGATTACATAACTCACGTAACTTGTAATCCGTTACCCCCAACACTGTTAGCTATAATAAGCCTGATTTGAAATGAGAGATTTCGAAACGGCAATTCACATCATACGCAAGATCGCTTGATTAGTGTTTAACCTACGTACTGTGTTTTCATTGTTACTAAGGTGGTCTACAATTTGCCCTAACCGTTTAAGCTATTGAGAAAGTGCAGATACATTTTGTCAAGCGTGAAATTCCCCAGTTACTTGTACTCATTTGTAAAGAAAATATTCCTTGTGAGATTCAACCGGAGACTGATCCAATGATCTTTAGCCAATGGGAGCCAAGACACACAGCAAGACAAGCTTCAATATTGTTGCTCAAACTAAGCGTGTTACTGCATCAAATCATGTCATGCTTGCTGCTGCTTTATGAAATGATCAGATTTATGGTTTTAGTCTGTCGATTCTACTCTTGTCTGGTCTCGTCGCACAGGACCACGAGTGTGAACCGCACGCTGCTGTAATCATTTGGCGGGTCTCGTGTAACTGTGGTTATTAAGAGCAATTTTGACTAATAGACTGGGAGGGGCGCCTCAGACCGTTCAGAGAAGGCCCTGTGTTACTTTTACCACCATGACCGCCAGTGTTCCTCGCACACCATCATAATAGCAGCATTCTTACACCGATATCTGATCCTTTAGTGCTGGTTTGTTGGTGGGCTTGACACGTGACACGTCTCTATAAGCCTGTAAGAGGTAAAAGAACATAATCAATATACAGTCATGCCAACTGATTCTTATTATGTCACATAAAAAAAAAAAATTTTTGAATTATAAAACAATTTCCTTCACGAATGTACAAAATCATTCTTGACTAGACTGTATAGAATATGGTGTTACTGGAACGTCACTGAAAAATAAGAAAGTATTTCAAGTTGTATGCACAATCTAGAGTCTGTATTTATAAAGGTAAATCCATGCAATTTAGTGCATGTGAAAAGCACACTGAAGTTTTCTGCTTTGCCTGTGTTGGCTCTGTTAATTAATGCCACCTCGGATTGGGGAGATGGAAAACATGGCTTGTTTTTAAAAAGGTATTTGCCAAGATTATCCGTGACGCTGTGTTTTGACTGCCATGAAGACGGCTGGAAAAGAGCTATTGTCTCATGCAGAACTCATAGCCAAACACGTTTCTTAGAGCAGGATGGTATATGGTGTAAATGTTCTTCACATGGAGATTATCCACCACGATCTAATTTTCACATTTCTTTTTGATTTTATCCCTCACAATCTTTCGCATTTACTGATTTTCATCAGTTTGTGAAAATATACGGTACAGTGAGGCTATAGTGAGGATCCTGTGGTAAAAGGCACTCTTTATTGTATTTCTATTAAAAAAATACTACATAACAACCAAAAACAACACATTAATATCACAAAATGCTACATTTTGAGGTTTAATCAAAACAAACTTATTTTACATTTATTTTTAAACAAATGTTGTAAAAATATGATTCCAACACAAAATGTAATACTTGTTTTCATTTTAATGTCTTCCTTATGCAGGTTTGTAGCCCTATTCTCTCCTATGTAAGAAATGTTTTCCAGGGATAGTTCATTAAAAAAAAAAACAAAAAAAAACTGTGGCTACGGAAAGTTTTCAGACCCCCTTAATTTTTATTTTTGTTATATTGCAGCCATTTGCTTAAAGGTTTTCCTTATTAATGTATACACAGCACCCCATATTGACAGAAAAACACAGAATTCTTGGCATTTTTGCAGATTTAAAAAAAAAAAATGAAATATCACATGGTCCTAAGTATTCAGACCCTTTGCTGTGACATTTTATTATATTTAACTCAGGTGCTGTCCATTTCTTCTGATCATCCTTGAGATGGTTCTACACCTTCATTTGAGTCCAGCTGTGTTTGATTACACTGATTGGACTTGATTAGGAAAGCCACACACCTGTCTATATAAGACCTTACAGGTCACAGTGCATGTCAGAGCAAATGAGAATCATGAGGTCAAAGGAACTGCCTGAAGAGCTCAGAGACAGAATTGTGACAAGGCACAGATCTGGCCAAAGTTACAAAAAAATTTCTGCTGCACTTAAGGTTCCTAAGAGCACAGTGGCCTCCATAATCCTTAAATGGAAGACGTTTGGGACGACCAGAACCCTTCCTAGAGCTGGCCGTCCTGCCAAACTGAGCTATCGAGGGAGAAGAGCCTTGATGAGAGGTAAAGAAGAACCCAAAGATCACTGTGGCTGAGCTCCAGAGATGCAGTCGGGAGATGGGAGAAAGTTGTAGAAAGTTGTAGAAAGTCAACCATCACTGCAGCCCTCCATAGTCGGACCTTTATGGCAGAGTGGCCCGACGGAAGCTTCTCCTCATGCAAGACACATGAAGGACTCCAAGATGGTGAGAAATAAGGTTCTCTGGTCTGATGAGACCAAGATAGAACTTTTCTGCCTTAATTCTAAGCAGTATGTATGGAGAAAACCAGGCACTGATCATCACCTGTCCAATACAGTCCCAACAGTGAAGCATGGTGGTGGCAGCATCATGCTGTGGGGGTGTTTTTCAGCTGCTGGGACAGGACGACTGGTTGCAATCGAGGGAAAGATGAATGCGGCCAAGTACAGGGATATCCTGGACAAAAACCTTCTCCAGAGTGCTCAGGACCTCAGACTGGGCCGAAGGTTTACCTTCCAACAAGACAATGACCCTAAGCACACAGCTAAAATAACGAAGGAGTGGCTTCACAACAACTCCGTGACTGTTCTTGAATGGCCCATCCAGAGTCCTGACTCTGGGGAGACCTAAAAATGGCTGTCTACCAACGTTTACCATCCAACCTGACAGAACTGGAGAGGATCCGCAAGGAGGAAAAAAACTTGTTTCCAAAAATATTCATGGCTGTATTAGATCAAAAAGGTGCTTCTACTAAATACTGAGCAAAGGGTCTGAATACTTAGGACCATGTGATATTTCAATTTTTATTTTTAATAAAATCTGCAAAAATGTCAAGAATTCTGTGTTTTTCTGTCAATATGGGGTGCTGTGTGTACGTTAATGAGGAAAAAATGAACTTAAATGATTTTAGCAAATGTCTGTAATAACAAAGAGTGAAAAAATGTACAGGGGTCTGTGTGTAGTGAACGAATGCATTACATTGCAACATTAAGGTAGATAAGAAACAAACATGTTATCCTTCAAATTCTGTCCACAAAATTCAAACAGAAAATGCCGTTTTGACACGCTTTGATGTGGCGTGACAGATCTCTGTATAACCGCCTCAATTCAACCGGCAGTTCAGAGCACAAGTGAACATGATCATCTCTTCCTCTTTAATACTTACCTAAAAAACATGAATGAGCATCTGAAGGTATGTTGAAAAATACAGTACGACTTAATGAAACGTTCATATTTTGTGTAATTGCACATTCAGTGTTTCAAAAGACATCACAACAAAACAGCTTGTAAACAATATGTCACGTAGCATTTAGTCTACCTCAGAAAAGCCATTCAGTGTCCACAGCTTGTTAATTCGCCAGAGAAATGAACTCTTTCGCTTAATAAATGAGCTGCATTAGCCTGTATAGTCATTATATTTTACTTAACCTGTTAGTGATATCTTGATTATTTAATGTAGCCCATGTTTAAATAAATCTGTCATGAAAATGACAGCCACTGTGTACTGTAAATGATTATATTTCAACAACGAATATAGGAGTAAAGCATAATTTTATAATTAGATTTAGAAGTTAATGCAAAAACTGCCTTATGTGTAGCTAACATAATTGCATACAATTTGTTATTTGAATGTTGATTGTTATACAAAAATAAATAGTGATTGAATTTAGGCTAATAGTTTGGGCTCAGTTGTTAACCTTTAATATAGTATTATCATGTTCAAGTAAAGGCTCCCTACATAGTATATAGCATTAACAGAGATTTCTTTTTAAAATGCTGCTGTACCGAACCCTTACCGAACCGTGATTTTTGTGTATGTTTACACCCTTAATATATAAAAATAAATAAAAATGTTAAAAAAAAAAAAATATATATATATATATATATTATTGAAGAATGTTGGTGTACAGTTTACTGTAACCATTGCCTTCCATAGTAAGAAAAAAAAATATTATCAATGCTGTCAACGTTCTGGTTTCCTACATTCTTCAAAATATCTTCTTTTGTGTTCAACAGAAAAAATAAAAATCATACAGGTTTGGAACAACTTGAGGATGAGTAAATGAAGAGTACATTTTCATTTTTGGGTGAACTATCGCTTTAATGCTTTTACAGGCCTATGAAACAAACAGATCTTTCTTTTGTTGCTTCACTGTTATGCCACCACATGTTTCATTGTATTGTTTGCATAACAGTTTCTGACAATCAATATGTTGCACATAAAATCTTCTATTGAGTCAGATTGTTTATGTTGCGGTTTGCGTGGAGCCGCTCTAATTGCTCAATGCTGAAATGAGCATTATCCTTGAACCTGTGATGTTTTTCTCTCTTTGAACGTCGCTCTGCGTGTTCAGACAGGTAGACGCGCACAAAACACCTACTGTAGGCCCCTCGGACAAAAGCGAGCACAGGCCATTGAAAATAAATCTATAAAGATGGCTGGTATAAGAAAGATCTGTTCGTACTTTCTCCAAGTACATTTTCGAATGAGAATTGAATATGTGACTGTTACTGTTGGCACAGAAACTTGATGCTTTCTGTCAACAATAGAGGGTTACACATGACTAGCAGTATATTTGGCTGTTGTAGGATTATTACATGCTCAGAAAATTTTAAGGAATTTTGTACTAATAGTAAACTGATTTTTGCTCTGTTGCAAAACCACCATGCTGTGTACTGTCTATTAGCCAGCTGCCTTTTAAGTGAAAAGGAACTTCAATATAACAAGTTTTCATCATTTGTTAACATTAAAGGGACAGTTCGCCCAAGAATAAAGATTTAGTCACCATTTACTCACCTTTGTGTCGTTCCAGACTTGTATGAAAACAAAAGACATTTTGATGTCCTGGCCTATGAGGATATTGATATACATTTTTATAAAACTTTTTAAATATTTTTTGAAAGAATCATTTATGCTCACCCAGGCTGCATTTATTTGAACAAAACTACAGTCAAAATAGCGAAATTGTGAAATATTATTACAATTTAAGAAAAATGTTTTGTATTTGAACATATTTTAAAATGTAATTTATTCCTGTGATGCAAAGCGGAATTTTTAGCATCATTACTCCAGTCTTCATATCTTCAGAAATCATTCTGATATCCTGATTTGCAGCTCAAGAAGTATTATTTTTTATCAGTTTTACTCCTTCAGATTTTTGTAGAAACCATGATACTTTTTTCAGGATTTTTCTTGGTGAATTCGATTAATTTAATGCATCCATGTTGAATAAAAGTCACTTTAAAAACAAACAAACTGACCCCAAACTTTTCCACAGTACACTCTAAAAAATGCTGGGTTAAAACCAACCCAAGCTGGGTTGAAAATGGACAAACCCAGTGATTGGCTTGTTTTAACCAAACAAACAAGTTCAGTTTTGTTCATTTTCAACATGTTGGGTTGTTTTATTTATCCCAATATTGTTTAAAAAATTACTATATGTCTGGCTTAAAATGAACCAAAAATTAAAAATCAGACACAATTACTAGAGTGAACAAAAATAACCAAAAGGTGAACATTTATTAATAAGCAATTTAATAAATATTTATTGTTTATTTATTATTAATTAAACGTATTAATAAATGTTTGTTTATTAAACATATTAATAAATGTTAATTTCCAACATACTTTGGGTTAATTTTAAGCAAGCATTACAGTAATTATTAAAGAATAGTTGAGTTAAATAAAACTGGCCAGCATGTTGGGCAAACATTTAACCCCTCATTCACACACACACGTTGTGTTTTCATTTTTTATGGGGACATTCCATAGGCGTAATAGTTTTTATACTGTACAAACTGTATATTCTGTCCCCCTACACTACCCCTACCCCTAAACCTACCCATCACAGAAAACGTTCTGCTATTTTAGATTTTCAAAAAAGATCATTCTGTACGATTTATAAGCTCGTTTCCTCATGGGGACCAAAAAAATTTCCCCACAAGATTTACTGGTGTTACTATACTTGTGGGGACATTTGGTCCCCATAACGTAGGGAATACCCGCCCACACACACACTCTGACCCTTGTCCATCAACCCAATTGTCTCATTGCAACAAAACAGAAGCAATCTGTGGAGCAAACCTCCACTATGTGATTTCCAGGGACCGTTGCAACTAATCTGATGAGATAGATACATTGGTCATCTTCAATAGTAGAGCCACTCCAGGATCCTGGCCTGCGGAGGCACATACAGACCTAATGTGCATGTTGTATTTATGATGCATACGAGGCAAATCAAGGATTTTTTTTTTGTTAGTTTGCCACCGATTACCCCACGGCACCAAGCCTGTCTGGGCCCAGATCACCCCTCAAACAAGTATGTGTTGGCCCAGAAATAAAAGTTTGGTTGTTTGGTAGTTGTACTGTTGCGCGGTGTCTGATTGTTGCAGTCAGCCCATCGATTTATAAAGCTCTAGTAGCATGTGTGCCCCTTCTTGGCGTAGTTCACTTCCTGAAGCTTGGAACACACGGACCACACAGGCGACTGGCAAAACTCCAGCGCTGCTTGGCTGCCGTCAGCTTTCTCCATTTCTCTCCCCCTCTCCGTCTACTTCTGATCCTTCGACTGAGCGGGCGTTCGGCCTCGTCCTGTCCTTAAAAAGCTTTTTTCCTCTCTGTGCTAATTTCGTGAGATCTGCCATGTGAAATAATCCATTGTTTCACTCTTCAGAGGAGTCGGCCTTCCGCGGCACAGCAATTAAAGAAACGAAATCTAGACGGATGTATGTTTCCCTTTCTTCTTCCATTCGTTTTATTCCCTGTGTCGCCGAGGCGTGATTGATGCGCTCTGACGGCCCTGGCTGATATTTGATGTCGAAAGCGTGCTGGTGTTTGACGAGCACACGGTGTTATTGTGGCTCTCGCCGCTATCATATGGCAATTTAACGTGCAGGCGGAGGTTTCGCCAGCTATTCAGACACATATTATTTATTCCATCATTAGGAATTTTTTGCATGAAAACAAAGTTTCTTTTGGAGGATATAAACAAACTTCTAACCTTAACTATTAAATCTCTTTGACATTAATGATGCATCAAATTGCGATTTTTGCTGCCCCCCAAAAAATCCCGTAGACCTACACTACCATTCAAAAGTTGTGCATACTTGTTCTTTGAAACAATTAACACTGCAATAACGATCCACAAGTGATAGTATAATTTTTGAAAAAGAGTCGTGGAAAAATGCATCACGGTTTGCAGCACAACTAATTTCAGCATTGATAATAACAAGAAATGTTTCCAACATTATAAATCAACATATTAGAATGATTTCTGAAGGATCATGTGACACTGAAGACTGGAGTAATCATGTTGAAAATTCAGTTTTGACGTCCCAAGCATGAACTACATTTGAAAATGAATTCAAATAGAAAAGGGTTCATTAAAATTGTAAAAAATATTTCACAATATTACTGTTTTTTACTGTGCTTTTGCTCAAATAAATGCAGCCTTGGGGAACAGAGGAGACCTCGCAACCACCCAGATCACACTAGCGACCTGCATAAACCATTCAGAACACCTTTGAAGCCGCATAGTAATGCCCTGGCAACCATCCATAACATTGTAGTACTGTGCCAGCGAGATTTGTAGAGGCTAACAGCCTATTTTATCCCCCACCCCAAAGCAAAGTTTTGTTCTTCTGCCTTAAATCTAATATTCCAAATTTTTGCCGTAACAGGATCTTTCTATTTTATTGGAGACGTGTCCATTTGAATATTTGAGCTCTACCTTTGAGAGATGTTTTTGGCACTGATAAAAGCATTCTGCATGTCTCATAGGATATGAGCATTCGGGATTTTCTCTCGTTCAAGCTGAATCATTTGCATCGCTTTTTTTTCCATTCTGGAAATTCAGCATTGGACTTCAAATCCAAAGGTTTTTTTCCTTCTGTCCTCTCCAACGGTGGTCATAACATGTTCGTAATACACACTTGACGGTGATGAACGTGATATCCATTTGTGTTACGTGGCTTGGGATAAAAGTGTTTGTTAAATGCCATAATGTAAATATTTGGGTTACATTTACAGTTAGTCATTTAGCAGATGCTTTTAAGTGAGGAAAACAAACTAGCGATTCTTCATGAATTGGCAAATAACACAGGAAGTGCTCACAATACTTCGCTCAGTACCATAAGCTAGAGTAGGAGGGGAAAAGGGAAGGAAAGGGATTTATTTTTTTTTTTTCATTAGTTCATTAGTTAACATGGACTTATAATGAACTACTTATACAGCATTTATTAATCAAAATTTCAAAATTTACATATACATTATTAAAATCTTGTTAACATTAGTTAATGCTCTGTGAACTAACATGAACAAACAATGAACAACTGTATTTTCATTAACTAACCGCTACGAAGATTAGTAAATATTAGTAAATACAGTTAATGTATACAGCAAGCACAAACTATGCAAAAGCGTGTCTAAATTCACTCACTCGTTTTCATTCACTCCTTCAAGTAAACTATATTAGTAGGCACTTATTTTAAACAATTACTTCACAACCGCTAAAAAAGTATGTTCTAAATAGTATGAATGTGACCTACTACTATCAGTTGTGTCGCTTCACCGCCATTCACAAATCCTTTGCAGTAGCCTCATGAGATATTAAAGTATCCATCATAAGCACACTTCAGAATCTCCCCATAAGTAGTTGGTCATCCCGGCACTTTTCGCGTACTCTTTTACGTATTCAGAGAAGCGGATACTTCTGTTTGTCACATATTGTTTTCCACCAGTAGGTGTCATATATATATGTATAGCTGGGAGATACTGAAAAGGTAGAGTTTTAGAGGAGGCACCAGGTCCAGGTTTAAGATCCATTGCTGTGTTGTATAAAGCGCTACAGAAATACAGGTGACTTGGCTTGAATTTGTTGACTCACAAAGACCTTTACATTTCTGTACACATTGTGTAACTCCTGACTTTATATCCTGCGTAAGTTTAAATTTGAGGTAAACATTGGCTGATTTGGTTTCATGTCACTCATACCTCCATGCTCACACACACAGGGGCCGTATTCATGCCGGGCGCTTAAACAAAATGAAAGCGGTTCCCTCTTATTGATTGCGTTTCTTTTATAGCGTAGTGAGAGGGAATACTTTCAGGGAATTACTCACACTCCCGACGCAAAGTGCTCTTGTGTGCGGCCGGCATCGGTCTGTGAACGAGTAGCTGTGTTTGCTCAACCGAACTCCAGCGCACAATCAGGTTTTGCGAGATTGCAGGTAGCTCTGACTCAAACCAACTGGAGAGTGGCCAAGCTTTTGCAGGAGTTTCTCTTTTCTTCTGTGTGATATTTACTTTACAGCTATTCAGGGCAACCGACCGGGGCTAGACAGACAAGCACAGGGAAAAAGACTCACAATGTCCCTCTTTTAACACATATTCTTCTCAGGTATTGACACAACAGTGCAGTTCCAATGAAATCAGGTTCTTTAGCAGAGACGTTGAGCTCCGTATGTACTGGGAAGGGTGGTTCATGTGTGATCGGTCCGAGCTAGGAAGGGGGTAGACGTGGGGGCATGGCGTGACTCGTACTCTTTATTGCAGGATAAAGGATTGAGTCTGTCCTCTTTTATGGGAAATGAATGAATAAACATTGGCGGGTCATGCTTTTGTCGTGACTCACAGTCATAGTTTCAAGCTTGATAGGAATAATAGGGAAATAAAGCAGTTGTGTAATTTGACTGTGAATTCTTTTGGCTGGATGCCATGGTGTAAAACAACAACATGTATGAGCAGGTAGAAAGTCGATTTACCGTACTTCCCCTCCTTTTGTGTGCCGGTCGCTATTGTGAAAACTGAGATCTCTGTGATTAGAGATCGCTGGTGTATCTGACCCACACGCTCATCTGCACATTTGTTTTGCTGGCTTGTTTGGTAAATAATTAAGTTTAATTGTTGGTTGTCCATTAAAGGGGCAGGTCACCCAAATGTGAAACATATACTCAAATTCTATGGACGTACCATAATATTCATATAGGCCTGGTTTCACAGACAGGGCTTGGATTAAAGGCATTCGTTCAATTAGGACATTTAAGTAGCTTTTATGACTGTACCACTACTGGTGTGTGTCTTGAGACCAAACAATGGCACTGTCATATTTTAAGATATGTCAGTGCAAGTTGCTTTCATTTAAAACCGCTCAAACATGCAGTATAGCTTTAAGGACTTCTCTTTGAATATATTTCGTCTTCTGATATCATGCAATAGCTTTTTGGTGAGAACCGAGGTCATTTTAATCTTGCCTTCGGCTGTAGATCTCAAATCTCACTTAGAGTAAATAAGGATTCTTAATGAATTTTTGGTCTGTTCCTCTCACAAATCTATCAGGTTTCAACCAATGATATTGTGTAGATGATGACTGAATGTTCATTATTTGACCAACTATACCTTTAAGAGTGTAGTTCACACAAAAATTACAGTTCTGTCATCATTTATTCACAAAATGATCTTTTTCAGACAATGAATGTAAACTGACCAAATATAGTCCATATAAAGCCAAAGCTTTGTGTTCAAACTTTAAGTCGTTATTTGAGTTCTGAAATCTCATTGGGTCATTTCCATAATATAACTTCAAAAGGCTTGAAATATAGCATTTATTCATCTAGACATTTTGGAGAACCCATAGACTTCACTTTTCCATACAATGAAAGTAAACAGTGATCAAACACCATTGAACAAAACTCTATGTGACTTTTGTGCTTTATTGCAAGTGTTCTGAAGCAATACAATATGGCCTGTTTTCAAAGACAGGGCTTAGACTAGGCCTTAGTTCAATTAAGACATTTTAGTAGCTTAAATCTCTTAATTAAATCATAGCATTGGCATATTTTAAGATATGTCGGTGCAAGTTGCTTTCAGTTAAAATGGCTCAAACCTAGGACCAGCTTAAGCCTTGTCTGTGAAACAGGGGATAGATGCATTAAAATGTATGTTTTTATTTAAGCTCTGAAATCTCATTGGATCATTTGTATCTATTAGTCACACACAACTATTGTATCATAAGAAATGTAAAGCGTGAACTACCGCACTAGAGTTTTACAGTACTTTTACAGTGTTTTTTCACTTTCATTGTGGAGAGCAGCGTGAACAATTTTGCATAACATCTCTTTTTGAGTTTTTTGGAAGAAAGAAAAAACAGGTTTGCGATAACATGAGGGTGAGTAAATAATGACAGTAAATATGTTCATAATTTGGTGCTCAATCCCTTTAAGAGTGAAATTTGCCCCAAAATCATAGTTCTGTCATCGTTTATTCACTCTAATGTCATTGTAGGAAGTTTTGGGGAATCTACAAACAAATTTCCATACAATGAAACCAAAAATTACAGAAGCATCGTAAAAGTACCATGAAAATATGTTTTTTGGGCTTCACTGCAAGTGTTCTGAAGCCATACGATAGGTTTGTCTCCTAAGTTTTTATTTAAGTTCAAATCAAACAGAACTTTGGATCGTGGACTAGTTTTACAGAACTTTTATATAGTGCTTTTTTTAACAGACAGGCTTGCAGCAACATGCGGGTGTGTAAATGATGATAGAATCTTGGGCGAACTATCCCTTTACATTTGGTCAGAATCGAGCAGTAGGTGTATTAACTGCAATTTCTGTCTGATATTGTTCGGTAGGACACAGACAGAAACTGGAAGACCCCCCAAAACCGCCGCTGTTCTCCGAGCGCCTGAGCGAGTTAGAGCGTTTACGCCAGACCACCATGAGAGTTGCCGTGCAAACCCAGAGTCCCCGGCAGTCTCTCAACGCCACGCCGAACTCCTTCAATCCACAGGGGCAAACTCAGATCTCAGGTAAACCGGCCCAGGCATTTTCCTTTCCCTTTAACGCAGCTATTTTAGTTTGTCTGGCCGTCGGCCTTCCTCTGGCGTGATCTTTAATGGGGAGTCGCTTGGTTTGTGTACTGTACAAACATCTATATTTGGAGAACAGGTAGGTTTATTCAAGGCAACGTAGGCCTGATTTGCCGAAGATAAGACTGCAAAGATAAATGTGGGTCTACATGATGCAAGAAATAGACATGCCGTACAGTGGTTTTCAGAGTGAATTAGATTTAAACAGGAGATACTGATGGACGTGCCAAATCTGACAGAATCAAATTCTCTACTTTTACCAGAATGAGGCATTATCTTTGTTTGCGATTGGCTGCTTAGATCTCCTTAGGGGGATAGTTCACCCCAAAATTAAGACTCCTTATTTCCTCATCCTCATGTCTTTCTTCCATGAAACACAAAAGTTGTTTTGAAGAATCATTATGCTCCTGTTAGCCACACAAAAAAAGCACCATAAAAGAACTCTGTTTATGTTAATGTTTCAAGCGTTCAGAAATCATATTATAGTTTTAAGACCCAAATTTAAATCTTCCCCTCCGATGTATCTCTCAAATCACACACAACAGGTTCTGGCGAAGATTAATATAGATTCCTCTTTCTTTCTTTTTTTTTCCGTTCCACGGAAAAAATAACGGCTCACGGGTTTGGAACGACATGAGAGTGAGTAAATAATGACAGATTTTCATTTTTGGGTGAACTATTGCTTTAATTCCATCACATTTGTCCAAATATTTTCATTAGTTCCTGCTTCACTTTTGGCATATTGGAGCTTGTTTTTTTTTGTTTTTTTGTCTCGTATGCGCTCAGCTTTAGTGTTTGCATAATGTTTGCCATTCTCTTGGATGGGCTCCAGTCCCTCTCCTGTCAGAGCAGACGCTGTGTTTACTAGAATACTGTAGAAAGCAAACAGGAAACCGTTCTTGGCTCTGAATGTGATTAAGCTATTTACATACCATGGCCTTTTATACTAGTCAGTTCGGTCTTGGACTTCATATTGTTATAAAAAGAAAGGTCACCCACTTTGTGAGCACAATGAGTCTTTTTAAATGTGGCTCATTAAGAAGACTCTTCTAAGGGGAAAATATATATATATATATATATATATATTCGACAGAAAGAAATTAATTAATTAAACAGAACTGTCCCCTTCCCCCTGAATTGCACCTTTTATTAATTTATTTATTTCATTTGTTTCTGTTTTTAATTGTTCTTAATGGTGAATCTTAATATTATAATATTTAGTGATTTCTTTACATTTTATTTATTTAGCTCATAATACTTTTGTTTAATCAGCAAAAATATAATAAACTATTAAAGGCAAAAAAATAACATGTAGTAAAATTACTTTACAATATTTATGTAATTTCCATTTATTTATTTATTTATTTATTATATTAAATTCTAAATTCTATATTCTATATTTAATTAGCAAAATATAATAACATGTATTAATGTGTTATGAATGATTAATTTAATAATTAAAAAATTTAAAGCAAAAAAAAAAAAATACATATATATATATATATATATACAAATATTTTAGTGATTTTACACACACACACACTGTAGGTCAGTGACATAACATACATATTTTTGTATTTTTTGTGTCCAAGTGCATTATTTCCTTTTAAAATAATTTTCTAAATTCATGACATATATCACTTTATTCTATAAAAATGTAGTTTGAATTCATTTTTAGTACATTTAAATGTTATGTTCTGTTATCTTAAACCCCCAAAATGTCAGATGGTGCAACTGTCTGAACTAATGAACATATAAAGTTCATTAAAGTTTGAAATCTCTCACATAAACGCATAAGATAATAGAATATATATATATATATATATATATATATATATATATATATATATATAAAATCACACACACACACATCTTTGATGCTATTGCAGATGTTGGTTCTGTCTGTGACTGGTGTCATCTAATTTAACATCTTCACAGACCCGCGGCAGGCACAGTCTTCTCCGCCCTGGTCCTACGAGCAGCCATACACTCCTTACCTGAGCCAAATGACATCTCCCTCCATCCACTCCACCACCCCGCTGTCCTCCACCCGCGCCACGGGCCTGCCCACCATCAGTGACGTGCCAAGACGCCTCTCAGGTAAACAGACATAAACCTTGTTTAAGACAGCAACGAGATTAAGAGCAGAACAAATGGAGACTTTTGCTTAGGTTTCCATGAGAATTTCAGAAAATATTTCAACCATGTCTCAAACTGTGGTCAGATACCAAAGTCAGATATAAACTCAAGCGTTTCTCAACAAAATCAAATGATCTGACATAAACTTCCATGGTCTTAGGGCATTACAATGGTGTCTATGTTTGTTCCTCCTAAAATTGTCCATTGCAAATTGAAATTTAAAGTCATAGCACCTCAGTCATTGTGAGACTCATTTTTATTTCCCAATTAATTAGAGATGGATAAACATCAAGCTTCACCCTAACTTGTTTTGCATAGAATTTCCTGTTTCACACAGATTACAGAAGTAAAATGAGTTGCAAATGGCGTTTCAGCTGTTGACTCTGCATGAAAAAAAAAAAAAAAATGAAAATGAATCATAACTGAGCAACCTCTGAGCAATAAAATTCTCCTGTAGGCCTTATCGCTTTCTTAGCCAACCTCTCGTTTCAGAAATGTGGGAAATATAGAGTGTCTCAATGTGTCTGTATTTACTTTCTTAGCTGATCGTGTTAGCCGTGTGAACATTTGTCCAAACACTCGTTCGCTTTTTTCTCCGGTGAAGTCAAATCAAAGCATTTTTCCAGTGTTAACTTTCTGCTTTGTAAGCGTTTGTTACGTCGCCTGTGGGCAAATGTCTTCCAAGCAATAGCACCTTTAAAAATAGAGAGCATTTGAAAGAATATCTCCTATCCAACGGAGTCTTTGAACTCAACTCCCTTTTGAAATGCCTTGAAAAGGAACAAGAGTTTCTGACTCATGGACCACAAAAGGTAAGTTGGTAGTTGGACTTTTAAAATGTATATGAAGGCAGGGAAAGTTCTATAGCTGATCGCTATTTCTTTATTTTAGTATACCGATCAAAAGTTTGGACGCATTACTATTTTTAATGTTTTTGAAAAAAGTCTCGTATGCTCACCAAGGCTACATTTATTTGATCAAAAATACGGAAAAAAATAAAAATAATATTACAAATTAAAGCAATGGTTTTCTGTTTCAGTGTACTTTAAAATGTTATTTATTTCTGTGATGCAAAGTTAAATTTTCATCAGCCATTACTCCAGTGTTCAGTGTCACATGATCCTTCTGAAATCTTTCTGATTTATAATGTTGGAAACAGTTACGCTGCTTAATATTTTTTATAACCTGTGGTACTTTTTTTTCAGGATTTTTTGATGAAAATGAAAAAGACAGCATTTATTATAATGTTTTGAAACAATATACACGACTGTTCAAATGTATTTTTTTTCCTTTTATGTTTCAAAAACATTAATAGGTTTATTCAGGAAATGTGATAGTAAAGACGAATATTGAATTTTGAATAAATGCTGTTCTTTTGAACTTTTCATCATCAATGAATCCTGAAAAAAAGTATTACAGGTTCCAATAGCACAACTGTTTCCAGCATTGATAATAACTATGAAATCAGCACATTAGAATGATTTCTGAAGGACCATATGACACTGAAGACTGAAGTAATGATGCTGAAAATTCAGCTTGACATCAGAGAAATAAATTATAGTTTAAAGTATATTACAATAGAAAACCATTGTAATAATATTTCACAATATTACTGTTTTTTTTCTGTATTTTTGATCAAATAAATGCAGCCTTGATGAGCATAAGATACTTCTCGCACATCCCACACAAACTCATAATAATTTATTTGATATATTTGTATGAAAAAATGCACTTTTCACACTGCAGGGTCGTTTTAAAATGATGACAAAGACAAAAATGTGGAAAAAAAAGTACAAATTTGTACGTTTTAAAATTGCATTTCAATTCATGTGAGCTCCTAACAGTTGCAAGCACAAAAATTACAAAAGAATGCTGTTTGAAATCGTTTTAGATGGAGTTTTGCTCTCCAAATGTGTCACTCGTCAACTACCCAAAAGCTCTTGAGTCCAAACCTTTGGAGTTTGCTGTGACTGTGCCTTTATTAATGAAATAGGCACCAGATTGTGGTCCACCCACCCTTTGGGGATCATTTTGAAACAAACACACAAACACACAGCGTGGACATTTTCTTTAATACACCTGTTTGACTCTCCGCCAGGTTGGTTTTTGAACTCTTTTTTTCTTTTGGCTCCCCACCCTAACTGATTTCTTTGAGCCTGAAGCGAATGTGAAAGTTTAAATGACTTCTTGGTGTGGCTGCTTTTTGAACCCCGGCCAGCTGCCTCGTTGGGTTTGATTAGTTTAGATTTCACCCAGCTTTCATCTTGGAGATGTCAGCCTTTGTTCTTTCCTCAAAGAGACACACGCACCTCTTGGTCCTAACGCCCCCTATTCTTCCTCGGAGAGCCGCTGAATGGCTCAGCTTCGACAAGACCCATCCCGAACGCATCGCACCCTCTGCAGCTGCTCTGCGGCGCTGCGCGGCTATTCTTCTCTGCCTTGGGCTCGAGTTACACCTTTCAGCTGGTGACTGATAAGGACGCAGATGAAGGCATGAATGATGTTACACGGAGAGCGATGAATTATCAGATTGGGATCATAGGATACTGGTGGACTGTAGGAACTTTGATTTTCCCTCTTGTTAAAGTTTAAGGAGGATGATTTAAAACCACTGTACTTTGAGGTATGCAGCGTCACAGAATGCATGTACAGATCAAAAGTGTACCTTGATTGAAAAAAAAGAAAACATTTCTGGATTTTCAGTATCATTACTCCAATCTTCAGAGTCACAAGATCATTCAGAAATCATTCTAATATGCTGATTTTCTCCTCTGTTTTGTGCAAACCATGGTACCTTTTTCAGTTGCATTTCAGTTGATGAATGGAAAGTTTGAAAAATGTCTTATAAATAAAGAAAAAGCATTCATGACTGTAAACTTTGAACAGTAGTACATGTACAAAAACATCCAAAATACGTTTTCTGTTTACCGTTGGGGCTTCCGTACCTCTTAAAGGGACAGTTCCCCCAAAAATGAAAATTCTGTCGTTATTTGCTCACCCTCATGTTGTTCCAAACTCGCAAGACTCTCGAAGGAAGATCTTTTTATGAAATCTGAGTGATTTCTGTCCTTCCATAGACGACTGACACTTTGATGCTTCGAAAAGTTCTTAAAGAGATCGTCCGTATGAATCCATGGGAATTGAGCGGTTTAGTCCGAATTTTCTGAAGAGACTCGATCGCTTTATATGATGAACGGTCTGAATTAGTAAGCAGACTTTCTTTTAGCAGGCAGCCCTGAAGGCCAAAGGTCACAAGATCCACACTGGCGATAGCTCACAATTTGAACAAGCATGATCCTCTTGGTTACCAGTCTTGAGCTTTAGCTACTAGACCACAGCATCCCTGTGATACAAAGTGATTGATGTTGTATTAAGTTTAGCCAAAAGGGGTCTGGCAAGAGCTGATAGCATAATGGGTTCATTCTCGTGAATGTCTGCCGCGAAGAGGGACTTTAATGGTGATTGAAGGTTGTATATGTGAATTTCTGTCATTGTTTTGGAAATGTGACTTGGGTCTCCTCTCCTCTGCACTGTCTGCCTGAAGTGTCTTTTTTGTTTGGTTTGAAATGTCAAGAGTTGATAATGTGGAGAGACAATCCGCTCATAATTGGCCACACATGTTCTATAAACTTTGCCGAACTGTCACTCATGAAGCAGTGCTCGCGGATGACACGTGACCACTCCTAAACCAGCCGACCCGTTTGACACTGCTGGATTTAGTGTCCAAAAAAAGGTACTTTACCTCAGCAACATGCTGAGAGGAGAGATGCGATTAGATTAAATTAGATTAGATGAGAGAGTGACGAAAAGAAAAATAGAAATTGAAATAGGAATGAAAAGGGAAAATGGGAAAGGAAAGGGGAAGTAGAAAGGCAAGGCAGGGAGAAACTGAAAGAAAGGGATTTTGGTTCAAGTAAAGGAAAGAAAAGGGGAAACTGAATTGGGAACGACCAGGAAACGGGAAATGGAAAGGAAAATATCTTGATTTGTTCGACATTGAAAAGGAAAGGAAAGGATTTTGTTTTGCTCTTTAAAGTAAAGGAAGAAAGGCGAAACCAAAGGTGGAAAGATCAATAAAGGAGAAATCGAAATGAAGTTTAATTTTATAAAAGAAAAATATTTTGGTTTGTTTGATGTAATGAACATCAGAGGAAATGGGAATTCAAAAGTGAAATAGAAAGGGAAGAAAGGGGGGAACTGAAAGAAAAATATTTTAGTTTGTTGGAAAGGAAAGGAAAGGAAAGGAAAGGAAAAGAAAAGAGGAGTTTTGAGATTGTTTGTTTATACCCTTTAATTTAGCTGGCGGCTCCATTTGAAAAGCAGATCATGATGAATACACGGTGCAAAAATAGACAGATGTGGAGATGAGGAGATGATAAGACGTTCCTCTGGGATTCTCTCTCCTGGGGTTCTGGGAGTCACAGCCCATTAGTGGTTTATAATTTAAAAACATCTTGTGGTTCTAAGAGAGAAGATCGGCCCTTCTCTTTGGCTAATCGCAGACATGCCACCACATCTGAGACTGCTCATTATGCATCCTGTGGAAACTGTTTTTTTCCTCTAAGCGTTTCCATGTGCGCTCCCAGTTTATTCAGACATTTCTCTTTGATATTCATATAAATGCGAGGATGCGTGTGTTTGTGCATGTGAGCGTGAGTGCACACGACGCATTCACATACAAACCCCTGGACAACCTTCAGTGAAGAAACAAACAGCCAAAAGCAATACTCAAAACCCCTCAGAAGCATGTCAGCACTGTTTGACAGTTAGTTTGCTCATTGATCTTTTATGGCCTGGCGACATTTTAGCAACATTAGTCTTTCATCTTGACCTTGAATCAACCCAAGTATTGTGTAATTCAGGTTGCAAATGAACATTTAATTCATGCTTATGTTTTGCTAGAGTAATTATATCGCTGACAAGCAAGATGAGCACTTGTAAAGAGAAACGGAATGTGCAGTTACAAAACTTGGTGAATTGATACACTTTGGCCACATACACACGGCAGTTAAATTTGGTTGTCAGTTCACCTTTTAGGGCTTAATCCTGTTCTGTGTACACACAGTTCAGTCATTTACAGGAGTGAAACCGCATTCTATAAGCAAATGGACTCCCGAAAAATGCATTCACAAAAATTCTGTGCAGTGTGTACGGAACCCAACTGAACAACTAGTTCAATCTGCATCAGGGATGTAGGCTACATCTCTTCAGTATGTGTGGTGCAAAAAACAACAACAGGGAATAGGTACAAGTACGGTGGCCGAGAGAGCTCAAAGCGCTGCAAATAGGAAAGCGCATGCAAATAAAAAAAAAAAAAATGTGATCATCAGTTTGACAACACATGTGCTGCAAATCCTCACAACACATGCAGCATACACAAAAAGCGCTGCAAATAGCACAAACCACAACGGAAATGTTTCAAGGGGGACCCCAAAAAGTGACGGACCCTACTACCAGTTCAACTCACCCTTCACTCATTCACTAATCCCTATATAGGGTACGGCATTTGAGTGCACAATGTGTTCACAATCATGAAATACTATAAAAACTGCAAACAAAATAAACAAGTGTACATTATTTCATGCATTTATTATTTTTAATAAAGTGTTTTTCAGTTTGCTAGAAACTCACAGATGACGTGGTCGTCGAGCACCTCACATTAGTACGCTACAGCAGATGATTAACGAATATTTTTAAATCATCCACTAAATGATCATCTCTTAAAGTTGAATGAGTGAACAACAATGCCACATATTAAAACACTTTTCTGTTAGTGAAACACATTACATGGACTTAATGCCCACATAATATATTTTAATATTTTTTAGTTTGTGCTGTTGTCGAGGAGGGTCCGTCACTTTTTGGGGTCCCCTTGAAACATTTCCGTTGTGTTTTGCGCTTTTTGTTTTTGTGTTTGCATTTTTTTTTTTTTTTTTTTTTGCATGTGTTTTCTTATTTGCAGTGCGTTGAGCTCTCTCGGCCACCTTATACCAGCCTTCAAAAACAGCAAACAAGAACAAGCCCATAATAAACTGATAGATCCCAATGGTTTATATTAAAAATGACTAAATTATCGCAACCTGCCCACTGTATTATTTCCTCCATGAACTGGATCAGTTTGTAAACTAACAGTTTGAGAACACAGCAACATTTCAAGGGTGCACTATGCGAAGAAGCCTTACAAACGAACAAAACACGACGCCTCTGTAGAAAGTGGTATAAAATTGCAGAACATTTTTGATCGAAAATATTTGATACCAAACATGCGAGATGCAAGAATGTTGCTGCAGTTACCGCACTGTTAATCTGAGATATGAATGGATCTACCATTGGAAAAAGTGAAAGGGCTAACTTGGATCACATGTGCCTTGATAACCAATCACATTACAGCTTTGACATCATTGAATTTTGCCACTGTTTGAGGATACCTTAGAAATAAATGAGAAGTGCCGTACGCTGAATCATATAATTCCACAATAATTTAGGGAATTCAATCCCATATTTAAATGCGGTTGTCACTCCTGAAACTGTACGCTGTGTACGTAGCCTATGTGAATATTTATTCTTGCACTGTGAAATGAAATGATGCTTCCATGCCTTGGGATTTCTCAAAGAATGACTTCGGTTCATTTATAACAGACACTCTAATCAAATTGTTTGGGAGAGCCTCTTCATTATTACTTCTATTATTTCTCAAATGACGGTTTCATTATTTTGAAGCAAAGAGAAATGCAGTTTATAAAGGGGAGTTTTGTGTTGACAGGCCGTGTGTAAATTAAGTTTGACAGCGCCCTCTTCTGTCTGATTTAACAATCTCCCTTTTCATTTTAGTTTCAAATGGTGTGGGTGAAGCTACTTTAAATTATCAGTAGCTTTAATCCTTAGTTTCAAACTATTTACATCAAGCTAGTCTTTTACAGCTATTAGCTATTTTAATGCTATTTGAAGGGGCTATATCTTTACAAATCTATAAATATTCAACATTATTAATTTGACTGTACTGACACTATTGGATGAGGAGCATGATGCTATAAAGCTGCCGTACTGCTGGAATGAACTGTTTGCAGCATCGTCGTACTATTTTCCTGTTTATCACTGTAAAGATGCTTTGAAACAAGCTTGACTCATTTGTTTTTGTTTGTTATCTGGTACAAAAAACCCCGAAAACTTCAAATAGGGTGCCAAAGGTGAGCTAATGAATTTACACAAATAATAATTTACTACAAAAAAAGCATCAAATGACCAACAGACTGAATGAAATTAGTGAATCAGTTGTGGAACAGATTTATTTCACATGAACTGCTCTAGTTCTACACGCAATTAGGTCCAAAAGTCTGAAATCACATCAAAAATATGGGATACAACAATTTTTTTAGGATTAAAATAATAAAATGGGAAAATATAAAGGAAAATGAAAAGAAAATATTTCAGATTTTGCACTTTTTCTACATGACAATCAGCTGAGAAAAGATTAAATAAGGCACAATATAATAATTTTTTTTTTTGATGAAATTAGATTATTTTATTTACTTTTATAATCAGAGCATTTATCTGGTGCAAAAACAATGAGCAAAATTAAGTTAAAAAAGGCAGAATATTAATGGCAATTGTAATAAAAAAAAAGTATAATAAGATTTGTGGACCCAACTGAGAGAAAACAATTTCCAAATAAAATAACGCTCTTTTCTCTCCACCAGGTACGTCGGATCTCAGTCCGTTCTCTGCCGACCCGCGGCAGTTTGAACGTCAGTTTCCTGGTCTGTCCACGCTCACAGAGAGCCGTTTCCCCAGTCCCAGAATGCACTATCCTGCGCCGTTCACGTACACCCCCACGTCGGTCACCTCCGGCATGTCTCTGGGCATGTCCACCACCACCCACTACCACACCTACCTGCCTCCGCCGTACCCCGGCTCCACCCAGAACCAAAGTGGACCCTTCCAGACCAGCAGCACGCCCTATCTCTACTACGGCGCCTCATCCGGGTCGTACCAGTTCTCAATGGTGCCGGGTGGAGATCGATCCCCTTCCAGGATGCTGCCGCCTTGCACTAGCGCGTCCACCGGCAGCACCCTCATCAACCCCAACCTGCCCAATCAGACGGACGGCGGCGAGGCGGACGGCAGCCACAGCAGCTCCCCCACTGTGCTCAACTCCAGCGGCAGGATGGACGAGTCCGTTTGGCGACCCTATTGAGACGGTCTGGTTGAACAAGACCTCAACGCAGCACTGTTAGCCTTAAAGACAGAGTGCGAGAGATAGTTGCATGTAAGCATGATTGGATATGAAGCACAAACTCATTGCTACTCACTGTTGAATGGTTGCAGTGTATTTTATGACTACACTGATGCTTTTAATTCAGATGACGATTTGCGGCATTAGTCTGATTCATCTGACATTCCACGTCGGCTGTCGGTGATATAACACACGCCAGTCACTGAATTTAAAGGAATAGTTCACTCAGAAATGAAAATATACATATTATACATATGCCTCATATCGTTCTAAACACATACACTGCAAAAAAAGAAGTGTTAGTACAACTTCAGATAGATCTAAACAGTCTTAAATAAAGTTACATTTACTTGAGAAGCAAATTTACTGACAATCTTTTCAAAATTAAGTGAATTTATACTTGAGATATGGGGTAAGGTTTTTTTTTCTCTCTCTCTCTCTCTCTAATCCAACTGGCATATATTTGTCTCTCTTCTCAATTTATTTATAAAGCATAATTTAAAACTACCACAGTTGACCATCGTCCTATACAATGTTCTAAAAAGCATCAAAACCAATCAAAAAACTATTTCAAAAAATGCATATGTATGAATACAAAAACCAAACAGACAACAAAGGACATCACAAGACATAGGCTAGAGTTACATCTTAACTAAGCTTTACATTTTAACTTTAACTTTAAAAAGATGTAATGTTGGTGTCGTTCTAGTATGATTTCGTAACTGTTCCAAGTTTAGGGTGCGGCTATGGAAAAGTTCGATCACCCCTGGATTTTAACTTTGACTTTAGAACAGATAACAAACTCTGCTTGGCAGAATTTAGGCCTTAGACCTTCTCACAGGACACTGTTCACACAAGTGAGAAAGGTAAGGGGGGTGAGGCCATTTAAAACATTTAAAAACACGCAGAAGCACTTTAAATGAATTCTAAAGTGGACTGGGAGCCAATGTAAAACATGAAAGCAGGAATAATATGCTTGCGTTTTTGAATAGAATTTAAAGACTTGCAGTCGCATTTTGAACCATTTGTAATCTAGATTATGAAGAGTAGTTTATTCCCAGATACAGGGTGTTACAATAATCAATTCTATTAGAAATCAAAGCATCAATTTCAGTTTCAAAGTGCTTAAAAGAAAGGAAAGACAGTGCTCTTAGTGGGTAAAAACTTTATTTGGCTACTCAATTTATTTGCCAATCAAATAAGATGTCCGATTTTTTTACGCATGATTTAAGTGAAGAAGATAAAACACCAGAATTTGAATGAAAAATGTTTGGGATTTGAGAAGAGCCAAACACAATGATCTCTGTTTTACTGTCATTTGGATTTGAAAAAAAAAAAAGTAAATTAAAAATGCAGATTTGACATCGGAAATACAGAGCTAAGCTATTTTTGTGCTTGAGTATTGTATGCATAGCAATGATAGAACAAGCCATGCTTTTCAGAAATAAAGCCTAAAGGAAGTATATCCAGAGAAAACCATGAAGGAGCCAAAATAGAGCCTTGGGGCATCCCACAATTTAAGGGGACCACACACGAATGCCATGCTCCTATATTTGTTATTGTTTTAACCATAAAGTCATTTTATTTTTTGTTTTTTCAGGAAAATAAGTCTTTACATTATCTTATGTCATTATGCTTCTCAAGTAAATGTGTCTTGATTGAAGAAAGTTTAGACATTTTATGAAAAAATCAGCAATCATTTTTGACAGAAACGATGGTTTGTGAGCTATATATTCTAATCATTCTGAAGACATTCAGTAGCTTTAAGAGTAAATGTTGCCAGAACATTCATTTTTGGATGAACTATCCCTTTACCTGTCCTAGAGTAAACTTGCATTGCAATAGGAATGCATCCACACTATTGGCTCATCATATTTTTATACTAACTCGGTCCAATTTAGCATTTCTTAACACTGAAAGCAATTTTTTTTTTTATTTATGCGCGTTAGAAGTCAGCTATTTGAAACCTTACTGGCTAATTCCCTCGGATCTTTTTAATTTATGTATGAAATGGTAGCAAACGGTACTGATTGCGAAGCAATATAAGCCATATAAACTTTAAATTATGCAATGTGTCTAGAGGGACAAAATCGAAGACGTTTGAATATTATTTTTGGGACATCTATTAATAATTTAATGAAATATTTACTCTTTTTGTAATTTAAATGTTTTGTTATTATTATTGTTGTTATTGTAAAGCAACCAAAAGGAAAATCCAACGGTACGCCAGCAATGAAGGAAGGATATTTCATTGTAAGACGATATACACAATCAAATGTTTGTGGCTTTTTCTCAGCATAATGTCTCAGTCTGAAAAGTTTCGTATTAATAACATGAAGTAGCAAGCGTAAGGACATCCAGAAATGTTTTAGACTGAGTAAATCTGAGTGAGAAACAATCATTACAAAAACAGTCAATAAATGTACAAAGATATGTTACGAGAGGTGACGTGCTGCACTCTCCACTTGTTTTATTTTGGTATCCAATGTTTAGCAAGTTAATTTATTTTAGATGTAATTTTTATTTAATGTTTTTGGTGACTACAAGAACGACCAAACTCTTGCAGCAGTGGCCTAAATCTCTGCTTCTTCAGATACAGGCATGATCAAATCTTGCGAAAGCACTTGCAAAATGACCAGTTTCAATACAATCCTCAGCCTTCTCTTCTAGAACTGCACTTTGTAGGTTAGTTAAACACTATGCAAACTGTACTGCAACAATCACACCCAGAAAAGTCCCTTTGTTCTTGAGGTACAATATAATCAAAGCACTTGGCATTTTAGACAACACATGAAAACAACAAAATCTCTGATCCAAGTACAATCAAATGAACTTTTTAAGATGCTACGATCAAATTTAGTCAAGTTTATCAGAATTGATTTATTGGTCAGCAAACCATAACGGGATGGGATGAAATCGTCACTGACAAGAGAACTCGTGCAAACGTGTTACCAATTTTGAAGCAATTCTATTTGTAATTCTTTACACTTTGTAGTTGGCATCTTTGAAGATTAATGTATGTGTTTCTGGATTCAACAAGAGGTACTTGCTAGAATGTTTGTCCATGTGTAAGTTAATAGGCTGCTGGCAGCACCCTTCTGGAACAAATCTCACTTCTATTTTTGTGTTGAACAAAGCACTTCTGCTTTGAAAGGGATTTAAAACGAATGAAGCCTAAATGCTTTAATGCTTTACTCAAGAACTTATATTTTGCATGAAGAAAATGAAGCCTTTTTTGCATAACGACCTTGACAATTGACCCTTTGCCGGCAGTTTGATCGACAGTCGATCTGACCAATCATAACCCCGAATGCGCCGTTTTGTCTGACAAAGCAGTCAGGGGAGTTAGTAGATTAACATTGGTGAACTTGAACTTTAAAAATTGTGTGTCCTCTTTCCACGCTTGAAACAACATTCCTTCTGATGTCCATTTGCAACGGCGATCTGTCACGACAGAGCCACTATATTGTTTTTAATGTTAACACATGTTTAAAAATGTACAATATTTGAAATATGAAACTGTTTCATATATCAAAAGCAACCTGCTCTGTCTTGTCTATCGACACGTTTTCAGTGTCCTCTTTTCGCTCCATTAGAAAGCAAACTGATGCAAAGGGTCAATGAAGACAATTTTCTGTTCTGACGCAATAAACTACATCCATGACCGTCCATTAAATCCAGCACAATGGTAACTAAAAGATATATGCATTTTTTTTTTATGAAAAATGACGCAAAACGTCCTAAACATAAACGCCATGCAAAATATGTTTTGGTGATAAAACATAGTCAGTTTTGCGAGATTCATCCAAAAACTAGAGATTTGTAAGAACTGAGCTTTTAACAGAGGCCTGTAAGCATTTGTCACCCCGGCTATTGAAAACCCATTTATTCGAGTGCAGTAATACTACAGTACTTACACTGCTGTCCTTAACTCCCCTACTATTTGATTTTGCCTTTTCTTTACCACGGTGTCTTCTGGTATGAGGAGAGCGTTTATGTTTACAGAATGTTTACAAAAACTGCAAGCAGGTAACTGCAAATGTAAAGAACCTCTGCACTGTTAACTTTTTATGAATCCATGTTTAACTGCTTCAACATGCCTGATAACACAAGAGCAACATTGGTCTGTCTTAAACATGTCACAGGGCCAAAATATCTCTATGCTTTTCATTCGTTTTACAACTTCTGGGTCAACTCAGAGATTCCTTCCATATCTGTTCTACATTAAAACGAGCATTTACACATGTTTTGTCACTATCACAGACATTCAGAGAGTTTTGGGATTCTCCTTGGAATATCTATTTACGAATTTCATTTATATTGCCAGTACGCGAGGTCAATTTAAATATGAAGATAACCAAATGCTTCTGCGACATATTTTGCGCTTTTTATTTTCGTTTCTGGACCCTGGAAACACAATGCTATTGAAATATGCATCATTTTGATTCATCACAATGCTTTGTTTGTAAACATCTTCCTTGCACATACTGTACAGATGTTTCAGTTTCAACAGTCCTGTTTGTGGAACTTTAACCTGTTTGTATGGGACGAAACGTCCAGTAAAAATATTGTGAGATTTTTTGAGCATTTCTGATGATTGTATCATTTGTCTTCAAAAATAAAAATGGCTTTTTGTTATATATCATTGTTTATTTTTTTCATTTCATTAATGATAACAGTTGAGAAGAGTTTGATAAATGACATGGTGTGCATATTTTTGTGTCCAAGTGCATTATTTCCTTTTAAAATAATTGGATAAATGACATATGACATATATCACTTTATTCTATTAAACATATTTAGTTTTTTAGACTTAATACATTCTATTTTATATTTTAGCGTAAACCCCCGAAATGTCAGGTGGTGCGACTGTCCGTGCAAATAAACAGACTATTTAAAATTGTGTCTTAATAATAAAAAAAATTACAAACGAAATGCTGTGGTATCAATTCAGGTTTGAAACCTTTCATATAAACAAATCTCAAGCTGTTGAGATAATCGAATAACATTTGTCCAGCGATTTGTATATTCTGAAATGTCAGGGTGGCTCAAAAATCTTTTCAAAACTGATGTAATGACCCAAAAATATGACATTATTTTTTGGGGCCATTACATGAGAGCGTTTATTTGTTAATGACCCAAACACAAATGTGCCGTTTTTGTAGAGAAAGGTTATGTATTGATTTAATCACTTTATGCATGAAGTCTAAAGATCAAATGTGGGTTGACCAGAATTGAATTATGAAAAAACATTATGAATTGTCCTAATTCTAGGGACGATAAACATGAAAGAGTTAATGATATAGTGCATAAAAGATATAAGTGTATGTTTACTTTCCACCCCTTTTCAATAATAAAAAGTCTTGCCTTCATGATTGACTTTATTAAAAACACCTCAAGAGCAGGTGCTTCCTAGAAAACTTGAACTTGTGTTGGAAGCACCAAGGGGAGCAAGAAAAACGTCTTTCACTGCTGTTTCACTGAGCTCCAGTTAAAAACAACCTCAGGCATTGCTGGTTTGACAGTTCTCTGTATTATATGGCTGCAGTGGAAAACCCCCTCGACCAACAAAAGCGAATCATTAAGGAAGTACTTCATTAAACGTCTGTATCTGAGTCATGCTTACTAAAACATGCTCCCAATCTGTTGCATTTAAAAATATTGTTCAGCAGCCAGCAGTTTCAAGGAACTAAATTACATTGAACTTAGCTGAACTCAACTCAACTGTATTGAATTTAATGGCAAACTGAGTGGAACCGAATTTCAAATGCAATCAAATTGAACTGAATTGAACATAGCTGAAATTCATGAATGTAAAAACAGAGAAAATAAGCCACATTTAGAAATGACATTTTGCCATCAGCAGTTTTATTAACTGACACTAAACTGAACTGACTCTAAATGAATTGAAGTGAATTGAACTGAATTTAGCTGAACATATAGCTGAACTAACTGGAAATGAAAACATGCAGCATCTGCTATAGTTAGAATTGTTCTGTTGAACTTAACTAAACTGATCTGAACCAAACTAAACTGAAATGAATTCAACTGCATTGAGCAATACCTTGTTTCAAAGCAGCTTTGCAGAAAAAGCATGCTTCATTGTTACGATCAGGACGTATTCTGTTCTCCGTCAGAGAGCTGAACTAAATAGAACCGAGCGGAGTTAAATTCGAGGGAAATAATCTTAGCTGGACTGAACCGTGCCTAACCGAACCTATTTTTTTTTTCTTCAACTTAGCTGAGTTACTTAAAATGAACTGAACCAAACTGAATTTAACTTAAAGCTGCAATATGTAAAATGTTTGCAGTAAAATATCCAAAAACCACTAGGCCAGTGTTATATTTTGTTCAGTACTCACAGCATCCCAAACGTTTGTAAATATAGATAAAATCGCAATTTTGACCGTGTGTGAGGGAGTCACCTGCAAATGGTGTCATATCTGCGTCACCCCGGTTTTTGGTTTTATTTTGTAGAAACCACGGAAACACTAAAGACGTTTTAATGTATATTACATGTTACAAGTTTTGATATATTATAGACTAAAAACTAATTATTGCAATATAGCTCAGCACATTTAGTCCTGTCGTTTAAATCTAATTGTCTTAATTTTCTATGAGTACCATGCCTCAGAGAAAAACACATGAACTGAAGTGAAATAAATATAATCGAGCTGAACAAAACGGAATTTAACATCGCAGAACTGACTGAATATATCTGCCATAATTATAAAATCACATTTGCCAGCACTTAACTAAATTGAACCAAACAGAATTTAACGGAACAACTGCAGCTGTAACTTAATTACTGTAAATATACAGAAAAAAAATTTTTTTTTTTACATTAAGCCATAAGTATTTAACCGAAGTAACACTAAACTGAACTTTTTTTAAACTGAGCCGAACAGAACTGAACTTACCATATCTGAACTGATCTGAAATGAAAACATAACAGAACGTCTGCTATAGTTAGAAATTACATTTACGAACCATATATAAACTTGCTTCCTGATCTGAACTCAGCTGAACTGAACCAAATTGAACTTACCGTAGCTGACCGGACTGGAAATGGAAACATGGAACATCTGCTACACTTTTGCCAGATGTTTGCCAGTTTTATTGAAACTTGACCAAATTGATCTTAACTGAACAAAACTGAATTGAACTGAACAGAACCAATGTTGTGCTGCTGGTTTTGTGGTCGTCTGGGGGGTTCTATGAGTTTGCACTGCACAATCACGGCGAATAATGAAAAATTGAGCTGTTCTGCATTTTACACACACACTTCCTCATCATACATGCTGAAAATACATAAATAGGGCTTTCTGAAGAGCTCTGATGAAAATCCGAGATAATCCACGAGAGGTTTTTACCCCTGGCTTATTGTGCAATGGTACTCTAACTTGAAGAGCATAGCTATGTTTAAACTTCTTCGGGTCAGTTTGTTGAACGGGCCTTATCTGTGCATATCTTGCCAGAATATGTAGGCCCAAATCTCCACGAGATTTCATATGATTTCCTGTCACTTTTCCTGACTATATTCTAAATTTCCACCAAAGACTTTCATAACATACACTTCAAGACAGACAAATGCTCCATTATGCAGCATGTGATGATTAATGCACGTTAATGTGACACATGAAACAGATGGGTTAATGCTGTGAGCTGTTCAAACACGATGCCAACTGTTTGTCTAAACCTGCACTGAGGGTCTTTAAACGGCCCTATCAATGAACGCAAACATCCATAAGTTCAGCTTGGATCAATGTTTGGTTTGGATCACCTCAGCCAGGAAACGACTCAATGGGCTTATTTAGCGCTACTTAGAGCGGGCTCGACACTATTACATTGTTTTAAGACAAAACACGTGTGTTTCCTTTCGAAAATGAACATTGTGCTGAATGTTCTGACATCTTTATCAAGGCTAATTGATAAAAGTTCTCCGATTCTGTTTTCATTTGTGGGTTGGCACGTTGCCTGATGGTTTTAAGTTCAAATAAATAAGCAGTGATAGAGCGAAAGCCAAACGCTGAAAACATCTAAGAATAAGGAACAGCATCTCTGGCTTTTTTGGGACAAAACTCAAGAGATAAATAGACCTTAGTTTGTTGTTGCCACACGATTTTCCAGAGCAAAAACTAAAACTAAAAGTTTAAAATAAGACATAAAGTCAAGACATATACAACTGACCCTTTGCAAAGACCCGCCCCCTTTAGTTACTGTTGCTATGTCCAACAGGCCATGTGCTCTCATGCCACGCATCAAGTTCTCACGCCGTGGAAAAATACATCGAGGAGCAAAGAGGACACTGACAACGCCTCGACAGACAAGACAGACCGGGTTACTTTTGATATGAAACAGTTTCATATTTTAAAGAAGTTTAAACAATAAATACCGTATAGTGGCTCTTTAATGTGTCGTTATAGATCGCAGTAGCTCCTTCAAGCGGCTCGTGAACTAACCATCTCTGCGTACTAGTTCATTGACAAGACATGAGAAGGAATGTTGTTTCATGATGTTTCATGAAGGAATGATCTTCCCCTGACTGCTTTGTTGGACGAAATGATGGATTCAGGGTTGTGATTGGTCAAATTGACTGTCAATCAAACTGCTGGCAAAGGGTCAATTATCTTATTGGTGGGGAAGTACTTCCATTAAAAAAAAAACTTGACTGCTTCTGACATTGATTGACAACAAGAATTTAATTGTTTACAAACTATTTTAATCTGTAAAATGAATTTTCACTAGGACTACATGAATAAAACCCATACCAGAAGTATCTAAATAAATAAAAATAAAAATATAAATGTATAACAACAATAATGTATGAATTATATATATATATATATAACACTCAATTTCCATCTATTAACTAACATTGCTTAATATCATATTCTGCTAAATTAAAATAGTTTTAAAATGGGTTTCAATTTAATTGCATCAGGTAGGAATAATTAGTTCAAGTTATTATTATTTTTGAAAATCCGTAATTTCATTTAGTAAAAGTTTTCATCAGTTTAATTGAATTAAGTTTATTGTACTTTTTTTCAGTGCAAGAACTGAACAGAAGTCTTTTCAAGTTTTTCTTTGAGGAACACTGATTTACGCATCATTTCCTATAGTTCTCTCTGGATGAAATAGGAGGCTTCTGGTTTCACAGCGTGTTGTTAGGGCCATTCATTTCTCATACAGTTAAGCCCCTGGTTGCCCCAAATCACTTCACAAGCAATCAAATCTGCATTGTACTGTCCCAGTTTGGCTGGAGGTGTGCCAAGGACAATGCCCCAACGCCTTTAACACGGTGAAACCTGCGGGACATCTGAAAATAGAGACCCTCAGTGTCCCATGGCTGTCTGAAGGTTGCAGACTGGCTTGTCGGGCCTGATGATTTATGCTGGCAGCACTCGTGAAGTATTTGCTGCCGCTGGGAGGTTTCCGTACAAATGAAGTGTGAAGCTCAGGGGAGCACGGAGGCGGCGGGACGCAATCCTTAAACACCTCCGGCGCGCTGGCAGTAAACGAGACACTTCATAAGAGGAGGGTGGAACTAATGCATAGAGATGTTATCTAAAGCTGATTGCACCTGTAAGATCACGATTCATCCTCTGTTCTTTGCTGAAAAGATGTGACCATGAAGTTTCCAAGTTTCCAGCACAGTGTTAAGCATAACCCTAACCCAAACTGAATTTGTCAAAGGAAAATGCATTCATAGACAACTGAGTTGAATGATAACATATATCTTATACCTAATAAATATAAATATACATTACAAATAAAGCAGCCTTATAAACCTGCTACAGTTGAGGAGATTCCCCCTTCCATATGTAAAGCGCTTTGAGTACCCAGAAAAGCACTATATATATGTAAGGAATTATTATTATTATAAAAACTTCAATGTTAGGTGTGATTACTTGCCATTAATTACAGAAAAATGTGATTTATTAGTTCTTAGTTTAGTTTATTAGTATTATTATTTTTTTTTAATCAATCAATTGACAGCACTGATGTGTTTGTGTGTGAGTGTACTTGTATTCCTTAAAACCAGTAAATCTTGACATTGTGGGGACCTTTTGTTGGTCCCCACAAGGAAACGAGCTTATAAATCATACAGAATTATCTTTTTTGGAAATCTAAAATAGCAGAACATTTTAGGGGTAGGGGTAGTGTAGGGGACAGAATATACAGTTTGTACAGTATAAAAACCATTACGCCTATGGAATGCCCCCATAAAAAATGAAAACACAACATGTGTGTGTGTGTACTTGTTTTCCTTACATTGTGGGGACCAAATGTCCCCACAACGCAAGTAAAACCAGTAAATCTTGACATTGTGGGGACCTTTTGTTGGTCTCCACAAGGAAACGAGCTTATAAATCATACAGAATTATCTTTTTTGAAAATCTAAACTAGCTGAACATTTTCTGTGAGAGTTAAATTTAGGGGTGGGGGGAGGGGGGGGGGGGCAAAATGTACAGTTTGTACAGTATAAAAACCATTACCCCTATGGAAAGTCCCCACAAAACAAAAACACAACATGTTTGTGCATGTGTTTGTGTGTGTGTACTTGTGTACCAAATGTCCCCACAACGTAAGTAAAACCAGTAAATCTTGACATTGTGGGGTCCCCACAAGGAAACGAGCTTATAAATCATACAGAATTATCTTTTTTGAAAATCTAAAATAGCAGAACATTTTCTGTGAAGGGGGGGGGGGGGGGGCATTTGTGAATGAATGTAAACACTGCTTCGAAGCTTTATGAATCTTTAGTTTTGATTCAGTGGTTCAGAGCGCCAAAGTAACGAGATTTCAGTAAAGGAGGCTTCATTACGTCATAAGTGATTTGCATTTCAATAGTTCACGTGATTTTTGCAGTTTGATACGCAAACCAAATCACTGATTCAAATCAAAACAGCCGTAAAGTTTCAAAGCAGTGTTTTGGTACACAAAAAGTATTCTCGTCGCTTTATAATATTAAGGTTGAACCACTGTACTCACATGAGCTGTTTTAAATATGTTTTAGTACCTCTCTTGCTGGCAATAGAGGCCTCACAGAGGCATGGGATTTCATCAAAAAAATTCTTAATTTGTGTTCAGAAGATGAACAAAATGGGTGAACAACATGAGGGTGAGTAATTAATGACAGAATTTTGTGGGTGAACTAACCTTTTAAATCATTCCTCATTCCTAGTCCTGCTTCATGTTCATGTTTGTGCTGAGCCAGCCATGGGCAAATTTTAAGAAACACTGCCCTCCTGTGGATAATCTTCCTTCGAACTTCCATGTTTAAACATCAGACAACACAGGGGCTGCAACAATAACACAATGCAAAAATCAAAAATGATGCAGCATCACAATTTCACAAATATTTCACCAAAACGAGCATACAACCATATGCAATCATGAAAAAGGGATAAATAAAAATATCAAGGGTGTTCTTGGTGGCCACCACCCTGTAGTAAATATGGTATTTTGATGAAAACCATAGTAAGCCTTGGTAAACTTGGGATTTTTCATCTAAGGTCAGGCAAGGATGGATAGAGGAGATGAGTGTAGGGAGCCAAAGCTCAGTCATTTAGTCTCCATAAATACTGCTATGAGTCAGAGACGGTGGACGGCAGCCCTTAGAAACCATGAAAAAGACATTTTCTGATGTGCAAGCATAAACCTTAATCTGTGTCTGGTTATGGATGTCTCTAATCACAGCTTCTATGGTGGTTTCTAAATCAATCATTTGGAGAATGAAGTAAACTTTTGATGAAATTAGACACAAATTAGATTTAATATCTTAATTATTTCTCTCAAGTCAGAAAACAAAAGTCTAAGATCTCAATAAGAAGTCACTTTGCTTAGTCAGTTTATGAAGCAGCGGCTTTAGGAGAAAACTATCACGCTCTGTGAAGTTTACGTATAAAGTGTACATGTAGCGAAGGCTTGTGGTACCGTCACAGAGAGGCACAAAATCACTCTCCAGAACCTTCTCCTTCACTGCTCCCTGCTGGTGGAATGATCTCCCTAGTTTCATCAGGAACGCAGAATCCCTGGCAATATTCAAGAGACATCTGAAAACTCTTCTCTTCCGAGAACACTTGATCCCCTCATAAATAATAATAAATAAAAAAACCTTTCCTTCCCTTTTCCCTTCCTACTCCAGCTTATGGTACTGAGCAATGTATGAAACTTGTATTGTGAGCACTTCCTGTGTTATTTGCCAATTCATGAAGAATCGCTTGTTTGTTTTCCTCACTTGTAAGTCGCTTTGGATGAAAACGTCTGCTAAATGACTAAATGTAAATGTAAATGTAAAATTATAGCATCAATTTTTTATAGCAAATTTTTTTTAAAGGTTGAATTCAGGATTGAGACTTTTCCCCAGTCATCTCAATGGCAATATATATACAGGGTTGGGTGGGTTACTTTTAAAATGCATTTCACTACAGATTACAAAATACATGCTTTAAAAAGTCATTTGTAACGTATTTCGTTACATTACTCAAGTTTAGTCACTTAATCTAAATACTTTAAAATACTTATAAGTGAACAAACACCTCAAGTTTTTATCTCACAATTCTGACCTTTTCCCTCTGAATTGTGTAATATAAAGTTGCAATTGTGAGTTATAAAGTCAGAATTATGAGATATAAACTCACAATACTGAGAAAAGTCAAAATTATGAGATACAAAATCGTAATATTGAGAAGAGTAAAAAATATGATATACATGAAAACAGTCGAAAACATGAAACTTAAGACTTTTTCAGACGGTCAGAGTCAGAGAATCACCAATCGCTGTTTAAATGACATTAAAACTCAAAGTAATCACTTTGGTAATCTAAAACACTTTTCAGATGGAACTGTAATCTGATTACCACCCATTTAAAATGAAATACAGTTACTCAAATTTTGTATTTTAAACACGTGACTAAGTTACTTGTATTTCGTTACTCCCCAACCCTGTATATATATATATATATACTTTTTTTAGCATGGTCATACACTAGAATAATGAAATTTTACTGGTATTGGTATTGACTAAAGTTTGGTATCATGACAAGCCTAAACGTAAGAACGAGCAGCAAAGCTTTCATCATTATTCTCGAGCCCTGCATGACATGCACTCTAGTTTCAGAAAAAGGACGTGTGAAACAGAAGTGAGGCTCCATTCTGACACCTTCGCTGGAAGCTGCAGAGTGCCAAATCCTAAACAAACACACGTGTGTGAGTGACATTGTTCCACCTCATCACTCTCACCCTCTCAATCTTCCCAGCATGCAGCGGGGCCTGACACCGCTGGAACCCTGTGCCCAGAGCAGGACGGCTCATATTAAGACCGCAGAAGGGTCATTCCATGCTCTGCAGAACGATGACTTACTGCTAGTAGGTAGCAGCTGTTTAGACCGACTGCAAAAGAAGATGTAGATCGAGGTGTTAAAGGGAAAGTTCACCCAAAAATGAAAATTGTGTGATCATTTACTCCCCCTCAAGTTGTTCCAAGCCTGTATGAATTTCATTGTTCTGCTGTACACAAAGGAAGATGCTTGGAAGAATGTTTCTAAGCAAGCAGATCTCGCTCCCCATTGACTGCCATAGTAGGAAAATAAATATTATTGTAGTCAATGGGTCAATGTCATCTTTTTGTCCTGTTGTTCACTATGGCTTTTAGCTAAAGTTTTAGACATCTTTTTTTTACATACATTTTATTCATTTTTACGGATCCCCTAAGGGACGTCGTGGTGGAAAAAAAATTGGCTAATTGGCTAATTAAAAATAAATTTTTAAAATAAAAAAAATCTTTACTGTTCCCACGCAAAGATATTATCGTTCCCTTCCAAAACCTGTCGCGAGCTCGGACAGAACCTTCCTGTTTAATGTCCCTCTGGTGGCAGTAGTGTTTATTAAGTCAGCTCAGTGCATTAATACATACCAATAATTTGCAGCTCATTTAGAGTTTGAACTTGGACTCAAATATAAAGAAATGTGAAATATAAAGATATATTGCCAACTTTACTGAACTGCTTAAGCACTGACCGCATTACCTTATATTTGAGTCAAACAAGTTCAAACTCTAAATGAGCCGCGCATTATTTGTGTGTATTAATGCACAAAGCTGACTTAATAAACACTACTGCCACCAGAGGAGCTGAGCTCACAACAGGTTTTGCAAGGGAACGATAATATCTTTGCATGGGAACCTTTCCGAGGGAACACAAATATATTTGTAAGGGAACAAATAATTCCTCCCATCCAATTTCTTTTCCCACCACCACATCCCTTTAGGGGCTCTGTACATTTTTATTTACATTTTATTTTAAATGAAATAGAAATAAACATTTTTTTTATATATATATATATATATATATATATATATATATATATATATATATATATATATATATTATTTTATTTCAAAGTAACTTTTTAAAATAGTTTTAGTGTTATTTAACTGATACAGAAAACAGAGGGTTGAACATTTTTCAAAATATCTCCTTTTGCATTCCTAGAAATCAGAAACTTACAAATTTGGCTCAACATGAATCTAAGTAAATGTTGAAGGAATTTTAATTTGGGGGTGAGCCATGCCTTTAAGCTTTCCACTGACAAAAATAAATTGTATTGGGATACAGATCAACACTGAGATGGACAAATGGGGAACACTTGAAAGCTACACACACACACACACACACACACACACACACACATATATATATATATATATATATATATATATATATATATATATATATACACCGAGATGGAAACTTTAAGTAGATAGAAGAGTGGAAATGCAACAACTTTTTTTTATCCCAAATCCCAAAGGCAAGTTGGCGATGGACAAAAAAATATATATATATTTCCACCAAAGCAAACAATACCAAATGGCATTTCATACACTCTCAGCATGAAGACTTTTAATTTTCCACCATAAAATGTGAAACCTCTTGGATCTCTTCATGAGGTGCAGACAGACAGCATTGAAGTCTAAATCAAGATCTGACTGATGCATACCCACAATTACCCAGCTGTTTGAAATAGGGGCAAACTTCAACATTTGGTATCATTTAGAGCCCAGGCGATGTCACTGATGCACAACCGATCCACAGTCACAAATCCAACAATATCTCAAAGGATATTGCTGCGCAGCGATGCTTGAATCCAACTCTGTGCATTAACCTATAATTATAAGACTCAAGCAAATGCTTGTTTTGATAAAACGGTCTGAGTGAACTACAGGTTGCCTAGACTTTACTACCCTGAAATCCTCTGATGTTGGTGAATTGAGCCGAAGTTGTGCCTCTTGCGTGGTGCGTTGGCAGTGTCCATGAAGTGGGCTCTGCTTTAGATTACCTTTGGGTTTTAAGCTATGAAAATGCAATAGCCACTTCAGTGTAAGTTAAATCAGGTGGGAAGAGAGTAATGAGGCCGGCGTCTACTGCTGCTTTGACACCCTTCAAGAAAGGTAGAAGCATTCAGGAAAAGACTCTTTTTTTTTCACATAATTGCTGGTTTTAGGATATATAATGTGATTCTTCCAGGACTGTAATGGCATCATTCTTGCTTCCGACCAAACACAGTTACCGCAGTTTCTCTCAAAATAAAACATACGGTTATTGTAAACACTGCAAAATCATTTTAAAAATTTGATTTTTTTTTTTATATTTCCTAAAGCACATATAAGGGATGAACTTACCTATGTGATGCTAGAGGATCTGCCAGGGAATCGTAGTGCGGTTGCAGAGGTGTTTGTTCTGAGTGGTTGTCAGGCAAGGCAAAAGAGCCCACCCAAAATTCTCAATGGTGGTATTTACATGTACACTTCATACATTTTACATATCAGACACCTATCTAGATCTAGACCGAGTGTAAATGCGTTTGTAATGAAAGCCCAATATGGCTTGAACTGATTTGTAATGCATATGGTTTTACAGGCTACATATGTAAACATTACAATCCCTATTGCCAGGGTTGGGGAGTGATGAAAAACAAGTAACTTAGTTACGCATTTAAAATACAAAATTTGAGTAACTGTATTTCATTTTAAATGGGTGGTAATCAGATTACAGTTCCATCTGAAAAGTGTTTTAGATTACCAAAGTGATTACTTTGAGTTTTAATGTCATTTAAACAGCGATTGGTGATTCTCTGACTCTGACCGTCTGAAAAAGACGAGTTCAGTTTCATGTTTTCCACTGTTTTCGTGTTTTGTGAGTCATTTTATAATTGTAAAAAAGGTCACTGCATCTTTTTCTCACAATTTGTTTTTTCCCCTCACAATTGTGAGTTTGCATTTCACAATTCTGACTTCTTTTTCTCAGAATTGCGAGATTTAAACTCATAATTGCAAGTTATAAAGTCAGAATTGGGAGAAATAAACTTGCAATACTAACTTTTTTTCTTGCAATTGTGAATTTAGTAATGTGAGTTAAATGTCATATTTTTGACTTTTCTCAATATTGCGAGTTTATATCTCATAATTCTGACTTTATAACTCAACTTTATAAATCACACAATTCAGAGGGCAAAAGTCAGAATTGTGAGAAAAAAAACTTGCAATTACCTTTTTTATATTTGTTTGTTCACTTATTAGTATTCCAAAGTATTCTAAAGTATTTAAATTAAGTGACTAAACTTGAGTAATGTAACGAAATACGTTACAAATGACTTTTTAAAGCATGTATTTTGTAATCTGTAGTGAATTATATAATATTGCTATTTATGTCATATAAGGCAAAATAGTGTAAACTGTTATAAAATGTCTAGATTGCTTAATGTGATGCTACACAAACAATGTTGATTTGTGTTTTATTATGGTGTACAGTTGCTTTCTCTTTTTTCTTGCAAACTCTTTTAGGTTCAAGGTTGATTTGACACCTACTATGACACCTTCCAATATAGCATAGTCTGATCTTCATTCCTATATTTATAGATACGACATAAACACACACAACCAAATGATAGAAGTATGCCGTTTCCCAAGAAATTCATAAGTCTTTATAAGTCTTGGTGGTGGCAAATAAAGTTTAAGTACTTTGAGTTACACAGTTAAAGATGACAAATGATAACTTACCGTGTTGTGTGTAAATGGAATTGTGAATGAATATACAAATTTTTGTCGCACTGTCCTTCTTATAGGCTATCCTTTTCGATAAAGTGAAAAATGTACACATTTTCATATTCAGTGTCGGGTTTTACATAAAATTAAACGTCTTGTAATGTCTTACTGATGACAAAACCCAAAATCTCGCTAACAGAAGCTTTTATTTAGGATTACAGCGAATGGCCAAAAAACCATCAAGGTTTCATCTGTTGTTTCTTCTTTTCTTCAGCAGAGTAAAGAAATGTTCCAGGTTCAATACAAAACAAACTCTACAGAACATGCAACACATATATATCCATGCCACTGAAGATAAACTGCCTCTAAAGGCCCGTTCACACCAAGGACGAGAGCAATAATGAAAGGCTAGTTCAAGAAATCATTCTAAATATAAAAGAATAACAGAGTCCACAGCACAGATATCACTGGGATCACTTTCAGAATGATCTTTTCCTAGCTGCTGAACAATAAAACACTGACTGCCAATCAGATTTCTTTCAAATTGAAATAACAGACAACATTGCAGAGAAGTTGCATAAAAATCCACCTCTGTTTGACAAGTCAAACTCCCATTTCAAGGATACTTTAAACAGGCTTGTAAAGGCTAATAACAAAAAGAAAGAAAACTGGACACTACTATTCAACATTTTGAACAGTATAAATCACATGTACGCAGTTTTCTAAGTTAAATGTATTAAGTTGTATAAAACACAGATGGCACTGAGATTATTTTGTTCATTTTTATTATTCGTTTTATTTGCATGTATGAAAAGTTAGCTAAATGACACATTGCAACTATCTGGCATTGCAAACTAGTGAACAATTACAAAAATTAACCATGGTTTTATTATAGTAAAAGTGTGGTAACTAAGATTTTTTTTGTCGGGTTGATACTATTTGTATAAGAATAGTTTTACTGCTATACTGTACAAATAAAACAAAAACATGGTAATTGTAGTTAACCATGGTAACCCAAAATTAACCATGGTTTTACTATTTTAAAAGCATGTTTAATTTGCACAGCTTTCGAGTTATTAGGCTGCGTTGTTATAATACTGCTGCCTTTTAGTCTAATGCCTTTTGTCTGAGTCCATTTCATCTGATGCCTAATTGTATGAGACCTGACGTAATTTTTCCTGAGACCTGAAGCCTTTCAGTCTGAGGCGCGATGCTGGTTTGTCCAACAACTGAAGTCTTTTAAACAATAACAAGGACGTTTTGAGTTCTGAAATTTACAGGTTGGTTTTATAGTACAATGATGTCTTGTATATCAAGGAAAATTTTGATTTCTCAATTCGTGACCCCTTGAAATTTTCACATGGGTGAGCAATCATGAATGAGATATTTGGATGGAGAAGCTGCAAAACTCCAACATTAATTGTAATTTGGAGGGGAATGAGCATCATCATGGAAGTAAATTTTTCTCTTGGCTATGTATAGATTTATATACTATAGCCAAGAGTACGTTGGAATAAGGATACCCAATTGAATGCAATCAAGATGAATGAAGTGACAAAGTAAAAATAAGCCCATGTTCTAGTCACTCCTTCAATGTAAGTCTACTGGAAAAATTAACAAAAATAAAAAACAGATTGACAAGTATGTTGTTTTCCTCATAGAGAAAACTGTTTTGGATGGAAAAGAAAAGCATGTTGGAGATGGATTTCCATCTGAAGACAGATGATTGCTTGTTTGGTGCGTTGATGTGTGCGGTGTGAGTGAGTCGTAGGACATTTCATCCAAAAAGGTGCAAAACTTACTGAAGCAATCAAGCGCATGTTTGCCCCACTGCCCAAATAAAGACTGCAGACATAAATGCAGATGGTTTAAATTTGCAGTGAAAGAAATGTGTTGGACAGCTCGAAGATGGTGAAAGGGCTTTCTCAACAGGACGTAGGGTAATTAAAACCCATGAGGCCAAGCTGCCCTGAGCTTACCAGAGGAAAACCTCTCCTGTTTCGGTCTGTGTTCCAATCTGATCTCCATGCTTGTTTAAAACTGAAGCAATATTATACTGCTGCCAGCTAAACCTGACATACAGACATCACATATGTTGGAAATCAGATGGAACGACAGCTTTTTTCACACGTATTTGACAGTTTGATAGAGGGTGACCATTTGGTTTTCATGAAATATTATCTGAAGCGTCTCATATTGTACCCAGTTGTTGGATCTCAGCAGATGTTCGGTTGTAACCATGCCAAGTTTTTATGCAATGTAAATAAGCAACCTACTGAGGCTTCTTTCAAGGTATAAGGTATGCAAATCAATAATAATAATATTCATCTTCATCCTGCTGGGGAAAAGAAAAGACAAGAAAAAAAATCTGACAGCAACAACAAAACCCTTAAATCAGCTATTTTTACTTTTCAGGTTAACTTTTTATCTGGCAAGGCTGGTGCTCAACTGGTTTGTTTTATGATCTCCCACCCTGACAAGTGGCCAAAACACCTCTAAAACCACCAGGATGGTCATCTTGACAGACCAACAGGTTTTATGTATATTGTAAAAAATTAAAGTTGAGAAAACTTTGCTGGAGCTAGAGGAGATTTTTGAGTTTTATCAATTCAAAACTTTTGATTTTTTACAGTGCAGGTTTTATCTGTTTTTTTTTTTTTAATGTTTTTTTCTTCAACAGGGTAAAGAAATGTTCCAGGTTCAGTACAATATAAACTCTACATAACATGACATGGAGATGACCCAGATAAAACTAACAAAAATCGTGTATACTTACAATGAGACTATGGGGCAAAACAAGCAAAAAATTGGTTTTGAATATAGAGCTACAACAATTAAAACTGCAGTGTAGAATGGTTCACTAACCTGTATTTCCTGTCATGACCACGTCAAGTCGATAAACGCGCAATCTCACAAAACTCAAAAGGACACAAAAATAAGAGCTTAATTTAAAGGTCCAATAGATGATTCTCCACAGAAATATTTTTTGTTATACTGGTTGAAAATCTGCTCATATCCTAATAGCCATCACTATGTTATATGGTCTAAATGTATTTTTATGAAGGCATCCAATCATTATATTCGGTCCAAATGAAATAATATGTTTTTGCAGACATCATACGTCATGCAATGCATAGTTTATACAGACAGATTCTTTCAAGCATTTAATAAACAGCTGCAGACACCTTTTACAGTTACTACCGAATCAAAACAACGAGCTTATGCTGCATTCTATAGAAGCATAAGTGTAGCAACTTTCAATTTGAAATATAACATGCAAAATGGCAGAGCAATAGGTAAAATGTGTTTGTGCTTTTTTTTCGCGATTATTTCATACAATTATCAAATAATATGGCTTGCTGTGTGGTTAATGGTCGAGACAGTACGTCTGTGTGCATGCATAAATGCGGAAGAAAACAGAGCACACATTGACTGATGGATCGTCTTGGCATAGGCTAAAGTTTTTGTCTGCCAGATTTACCACAATGACAATGGCTGGAGAATATGCCTCTCAAGACACCACAAAATCCAACAGCACTGGTTGGATATTATAACTAAATCTGCTGCACTATTTTGAAAATTTATACTTTGGACGCAGGCTTATTTGTTTGTGATCGTGCTGCCAAGATGGCGACAGCCCATGCATTTTAGGCTTCGAAAATGCTCTTCAGAAACCTAAGGGTCATGTCACGGATACTACGTCCATATTTTTTTTTACAGTCTATGGTGCAGACACATGTAAATGAAAGATTCATTGTGTAATATAGACAATTTCATTAATTATAACGTGATGAACTGAGACGAGTGACAGATTTTTTTAATGATTATAGAAAATCTAATATTGTGTTAGCCGACCCCCGGAAGTATGGACAGGAACCATCCTGGTGGTGGTGGGGAGGATGGAGGTTAAGGTTGACGTCAGCATCTGCGAACTCAGACATGTGTAAGTACCGATCTTATATACTCCAAGTGTTAGATAACGATCACTGTCACGAATTCTGTTGTTTACACAGTATTATACTGTTTTTCTCAACCGTATTTTGCTGTATAAGCTGTGTACAGCATGTTACTGTACATTGTGTTGTTTTCATAGTATTTTATTGTATTCTTAACAGTTCCATACTGTGTAGACGGTTGACAGTGGCTGCTTCCGAAATCGCATACTTCTCTACTATATAGTAGGGGAAAAGCAGTAGGTGAGCGAATAAGTATGTACGAAACCTTAGTAGTCATAAAAGAGTAGGCGAGAATTACCTCAGTGACATACTATTTCTCGCGAGATTGGGACATACGTCTACTTAAAGTGCGTCCGAAATCGCCTACTTCTCTACTATATAGTAGGGGAAAAGCAGTAGGCGAGTGAATAAGTATGTACGAAACCTTAGTAGTCATAAAAGAGTAGGCGAGAATTACCTCAGTGACTTACTATTTCTCGCGAGATTGGGACGTACGTCTACTTAAAGTGCGTCCGAAATCGCCTACTTCTCTACTATATAGTAGGGGAAAAGTAGTAGGCGAGTGAATAAGTATGTACGAAACCTTAGTAGTCATAAAAGAGTAGGCGAGAATTACCTCAGTGACTTACTATTTCTCGCGAGATTGGGACATACGTCTACTTAAAGTGCGTCCGAAATCGCCTACTTCTCTACTATATAGTAGGGGAAAAGTAGTAGGCGAGTGAATAAGTATGTACGAAACCTTAGTAGTCATAAAAGAGTAGGCGAGAATTACCTCAGTGACTTACTATTTCTCACGAGATTGGGACGTACGTCTACTTAAAGTGCGTCCGAAATCGCCTACTTCTCTACTATATAGTAGGGGAAAAGCAGTAGGTGAGCGAATAAGTATGTACGAAACCTTAGTAGCAGTGGCGGTTCTACACGGAGGCCTAGGGAGGCCCGTGCCTCTGTAGAAATTTCCATGGCCACCCCTGTGGCCCCCCCTGTGCTGACCAAAAAATAAAAATAAAAAATGAATTATGACTTTATTATGATTTTACACGCGAGCGCCAAAAGCGGAACTAACGTGACGGAACGTTCTACACGGGTAAATTAGAGCGGCGCCGGCCGCGTAAGTGACTCGTATCTCGTAAGTAACTGGTTGTTCCTGCACAATGTTGTGATGTTAACCACGCAACTTCATCTGTCTTGGCTGTTGCATTGCGATAACATACATTTGAGTAAAGTAATCAACAGGTTATTATTGCCCGTGTTAAGTGGGGAGGGATGGTTAGGCAACGAAATGTGATGCACGTTTTTTTTCTTCCGATAGTTATCTTGAAACGAGGAAAGGACATAGCGTCCTTTTTTGTTAACAAAATCAATATTGTCAATATGGATCTAATGTTTCTTTTTTTAAAGTAAATTCTAGGCCTACATTTTTGAAATACATGCAGATATGCTCTACCAATCAAAAGTTTGGAAACGGTACTATTTTGGTTGTTTTTGAAAGAAGTCTCTTCTGCTCACCAAGGCTGCATTTATGTTATTATAAATACAAAAAAGCTCTAAAATTGTGAGATATTATTAAAATGTAAAATAACTGTTTTTTATGTGAATATATAGTAAAGTGTAATTGTGATCAAAGCTGAATTTATCATCATTACTCCAGTCTTCAGTGTCACATCATCCTTCACAAATCCTTCACAAATCATTGATAATAATCATCAATATTAATGAACCTTTTTTGCACCTGCACTCACTCTTGTACAAATGTTGTACAATGTTGTAATAAATGTTTATATGATTGTAAAGTAAAGAAGTTAATAATCTTTAAATATAATTTGTTACCATTTTTAATGTGCCCCTCTGGTTAAACACTGGCCCCCCCTTGGCCCCCCTAGTAAAAATTGTCTAGAACCGCCACTGCTTAGTAGTCATAAAAGAGTAGGCGAGAATTACTTCAGTGACATACTATTTCTCGCGAGATTGGGACAACGTCTACTTAAAGTGCGTCCGAAATCGCCTACTTCTCTACTATATAGTAGGGGAAAAGCAGTAGGTGAGCGAATAAGTATGTACGAAACCTTGGTAGTCATAAAAGAGTAGGCAAGAATTACCTCAGTGACTTACTATTTCTCGCGAGATTGGGACGTACATCTACTTAAAGTGCGTCCGTAATCGCCTACTTCTCTACTATATAGTAGGGGAAAAGCAGTAGGTGAGCGAATAAGTATGTACGAAACCTTGGTAGTCATAAAAGAGTAGGCAAGAATTACCTCAGTGACTTACTATTTCTCGCGAGATTGGGACGTACATCTACTTAAAGTGCGTCCGTAATCGCCTACTTCTCTACTATATAGTAGGGGAAAAGCAGTAGGTGAGCGAATAAGTATGTACGAAACCTTGGTAGTCATAAAAGAGTAGGCAAGAATTACCTCAGTGACTTACTATTTCTCGCGAGATTGGGACGTACATCTACTTAAAGTGCATCCGAAATCGCCTACTTCTCTACTATATAGTAGGGGAAAAGCAGTAGGTGAGCGAATAAGTATGTACGAAACCTTAGTAGTCATAAAAGAGTAGGCGAGAATTACTTCAGTGACATACTATTTCTCGCGAGATTGGGACATACGTCTACTTAAAGTGCGTCCGAAATCGCCTACTTCTCTGCTATATAGTAGGGGAAAAGCAGTAGGTGAGCAAATAAGTATGTACGAAACCTTAGTAGTTATAAAAGAGTAGGCAAGAATTACCTCAGTGACATACTATTTCTCGCGAGATTGGGACGTCTACTTAAAGTGCGTCCGTAATCGCCTACTTCTCTACTATATAGTAGGGGAAAAGCAGTAGGTGAGCGAATAAGTATGTACGAAACCTTGGTAGTCATAAAAGAGTAGGCAAGAATTACCTCAGTGACTTACTATTTCTCGCGAGATTGGGACGTACATCTACTTAAAGTGCGTCCGAAATCGCCTACTTCTCTACTATATAGTAGGGGAAAAGCAGTAGGTGAGCGAATAAGTATGTACGAAACCTTAGTAGTCATAAAAGAGTAGGCGAGAATTACCTCAGTGACATACTATTTCTCACGAGATTGGGACGTACGTCTACTTAAAGTGCGTCCGAAATCGCCTACTTCTCTACTATGTAGTAGGGGAAAAGCAGTAGGTGAGCGAATAAGTATGTACAAAGCCTGAGTAGTCATAAAAGAGTAGGCGAGAATTACTTCAGTGACATACTATTTCTCGCGAGATTGGGACGTACGTCTACTTAAAGTGCGTCCGAAATCGCCTACTTCTCTACTATATAGTAGGGGAAAAGCAGTAGGCGAGCGAATAAGTATGTACGAAACCTTAGTAGTCATAAAAGAGTAGGCGAGAATTACTTCAGTGACATACTATTTCTCGCGAGATTGGGACGTACGTCTACTTAAAGTGCGTCCGAAATCGCCTACTTCTCTACTATATAGTAGGGGAAAAGCAGTAGGTGAGCGAATAAGTATGTACGAAACCTTGGTAGTCATAAAAGAGTAGGCAAGAATTACCTCAGTGACTTACTATTTCTCGCGAGATTGGGACGTACATCTACTTAAAGTGCGTCCGAAATCGCCTACTTCTCTACTATATAGTAGGGGAAAAGCAGTAGGTGAGCGAATAAGTATGTACGAAACCTTAGTAGTCATAAAAGAGTAGACGAGAATTACCTCAGTGACATACTATTTCTCGCGAGATTGGGACGTACGTCTACTTAAAGTGCGTCCGAAATCGCCTACTTCTCTACTATATAGTAGGGGAAAAGCAGTAGGCGAGCGAATAAGTATGTACGAAACCTTAGTAGTCATAAAAGAGTAGGCGAGAATTACCTCAGTGACTTACTATTTCTCGCGAGATTGGGACGTACGTCTACTTAAAGTGCGTCCGAAATCGCCTACTTCTCTACTATATAGTAGGGGAAAAGCAGTAGGCGAGCGAATAAGTATGTACGAAACCTTAGTAGTCATAAAAGAGTAGGCGAGAATTACCTCAGTGACTTACTATTTCTCGCGAGATTGGGACGTACGTCTACTTAAAGTGCGTCCGAAATCGCCTACTTCTCTACTATACAGTAGGGGAAAAGCAGTAGTTGAGCAAATAAGTATGTACGAAACCTTAGTAGTCATAAAAGAGTAGGCGAGAATTACCTCAGTGACTTACTATTTATCGCGAGATTGGGACGTACATCTACTTAAAGTGAAATTAAGTAGCTACTCATTGAGTAGGCGATTTCGGACGCAGCCAGTCTCTTTTAGCACTCGTTAATTACCTACTCATTGAAATTAAGTAGCTACTCATTGAGTAGGCGATTTCGGACGCAGCCAGTCTCTTTTAGCACTCGTTAATTACCTACTCATTGAAATTAAGTAGCTACTCATTGAGTAGGCGATTTCGGACGCAGCCAGTCAGTCTCTTTTAGCACTCGTTAATTACCAACTCATTGAAATTAAGTAGCTACTCATTGAGTAGGCGATTTCGGACGCAGCCAGTCTCTTTTAGCACTCGTTAATTACCAACTCATTGAAATTAAGTAGCTACTTCATTGAGTAGGCGATTTCGGACGCAGCCAGTCTCTTTTAGCACTCGTTAATTACCTACTCATTGAAATTAAGTAGCTACTCATTGAGTAGGCGATTTCGGACGCAGCCAGTCTCTTTTAGCACTCGTTAATTACCAACTCATTGAAATTAAGTAGCTACTCATTGAGTAGGCGATTTCGGACGTAGCCAGTCTCTTTTAAAACTCGTTAATTACCTACTCATTGAAATTAAGTAGCTACTCATTGAGTAGGCGATTTCGGACGCAGCCAGTCTCTTTAGCACTCGTTAATTACCTACTCATTGAAATTAAGTAGCTACTCATTGAGTAGGCGATTTCGGACGCAGCCAGTCTCTTTTAGCACTCGTTAATTACCAACTCATTGAAATTAAGTAGCTACTCATTGAGTAGGCGATTTCGGACGCAGCCAGTCTCTTTAAGCACTCGTTAATTACCTACTCATTGAAATTAAGTAGCTACTCATCGAGTAGGCGATTTCGGACGCAGCCAGTCTCTTTTAAAACTCGTTAATTACCTACTCATTGAAATTACGTAGCTACTCATTGAGTTTTATATACTTCTCTTTGAGTGACGTTACGTAACATAAGCGTACCCCTGAGAGTTTGTGAGGAGTGTAAGGAAGCCTGATTCCGCCACTGTTGAGAAAAAAAAATTCCGTAAGTCATAATAATGAGAAACTTTCACTTAATAATGAGTTAGTATCTCATAATAATGAGAAACTTAGTATTTTTACTAACTTAGTATTTTTTAAACCTTTTTATTTTTTTATTAAGTTAAAGATACTAAGTCATTATTATGAGATGTTAAGTCATTATGAGAAAGTTTCTAAAAAAAACTTTTTTTAACAATCAAAAAACAAAAAAACAACCTTTTTTGTTTTTTTTCATTAAGTTAGAGATACTAAGTCATTATTATGAGAAAGTTTCTCATTATTATGGGATACTAAGTCATTATTATGAGATACTAAGTCATTATAATGAGATACTAAGTCATTATTATGGGATACTAAGTCATTATTATGGGATACTAAGTTATTATTATGAGAAAGTATCTCATTATTATGGGATACTAAGTCATTATTATGAGATACTAAGTCATTATTATGAGATACTAAGTCATTATTATGATACTAAGTCATTATTATGAGATGTTAAGTCATTATTATGATACTAAGTCATTATTATGAGATGTTAAGTCATTATTATGAGATACTAAGTCATTATTATGAGATACTAAGTCATTATGAGATACTAAGTATTATTATGAGACACTAAGTCATTATTATGAGATGTTAAGTCATTATTAGGAGATACTAAGTCATTATTATGAGATGTTAAGTCATTATTATGAGATACTAAGTCATTATTATGAGATGTTAAGTCATTATTATGAGATGTTAAGTCATTATTATGAGATATTAAGTCATTATTATGAGATACTAAGTCATAATGAGATACTAAGTCATTATTATGAGACACTAAGTCATTATTATGAGATACTAAGTCATTATTATGAGATACTAAGTCATTATTATGAAATACTAAGTCATTATTATGAGATACTAAGTCATTATTATGAGAAAGTTTCTCATTATTATGAGATACTAAGTCATTATTATGAGAAAGTTTCTCATTATTATGAGATACTAAGTCATTATTATGAGATGTTAAGTCATTATTATGAGATACTAAGTCATTATGAGATACTAAGTCATTATTATGAGATACTAAGACATTATTATGAGATACTAAGTCATTATTATGAGATGTTAAGTCGTTATTATGAGATACTAAGTCATTATTATGAGATACTAAGTCATTATTATGAGATGTTAAGTCGTTATTATGAGATACTAAGTCATTATTATGAGATACTAAGTCATTATTATGAGAAAGTTTCTCATTATTATGAGATACTAAGTCATTATTATGAGAAAGTTTCTCATTATTATGAGATACTAAGTCATTATTATGAGATGTTAAGTCATTATTATGAGATACTAAGTCATTATGAGATACTAAGTCATTATTATGAGATACTAAGACATTATTATGAGATACTAAGTCATTATTATGAGATGTTAAGTCATTATTATGAGAAAGTTTCTCATTATTATGAGATACTAAGGCATTATTATGAGATGTTAAGTCGTTATTATGAGATACTAAATCATTATTATGAGATGTTAAGTCATTATTATGAGAAAGTTTCTCATTATTATGAGATACTAAGTCATTATTATGAGATGTTAAGTCATTATTATGAGAAAGTTTCTCATTATTATGAGATACTAAGTCATTATTATGAGATGTTAAGTCATTATTATGAGATACTAAGTCATTATTATGAGAAAGTTTCTCATTATTATGAGATGTTAAGTCATTATTATGAGATATGAAGTCATTATTATGAGATATTAAGTCATTATTATGAGATACTAAGTCATTATTATGAGATACTAAGTCATTATTATGAGAAAGTTTCTCATTATTATGAGATGTTAAGTCATTATTATGAAATATGAAGTCATTATTATGAGATATTAAGTCATTATTATGAGATACTAAGTCATTATTATGAGATACTAAGTCATTATTATGAGAAAGTTTCTCATTATTATGAGATACTAAGTCATTATTATGAGATACTAAGTCATTATTATGAGATATTAAGTCATTATTATGAGATGTTAAGTCATTATTATGAGATGTTAAGTCATTATTATGAGATACTAAGTCATTATTATGAGATGTTAAGTCATTATTATGAGATACTAAGTCATTATTATGAGATGTTAAGTCATTATTATGAGATACTAAGTCATTATTATGAGATGTTAAGTCATTATTATGAGATACTAAGTCATTATGAGATACTAAGTCATTATTATTAGATACTAAGACATTATTATGAGATACTAAGTCATTATTATAAGATGTTAAGTCGTTATTATGAGATACTAAGTCATTATTATGAGATACTAAATCATTATTATGAGATGTTAAGTCATTATTATGAGAAAGTTTCTCATTATGAGATACTAAGTCATTATTATGAGATGTTAAGTCATTATTATGAGAAAGTTTCTCATTATTATGAGATACTAAGTCATTATTATGAGATACTAAGTCATTATTATGAGATGTTAAGTCATTATTATGAGAAAGTTTCTCATTATTATGAGATACTAAGTCATTATTATGAGATACTAAGTCATTATGAGATACTAAGTCATTATTATGAGATACTAAGTCATTATTATGAGATACTAAGTCATTATTATGAGAAAGTTTCTCATTATTATGAGATGTTAAGTCATTATTATGAGATATTAAGTCATTATTATGAGATATTAAGTCATTATTATGAGATGTTAAGTCATTATTATGAGATGTTAAGTCATTATTATGAGATACTAAGTCATTATTATGAGATGTTAAGTCATTATTATGAGATACTAAGTCATTATTATGAGATGTTAAGTCATTATTAGGAGATGTTAAGTCATTATTATGAGATGTTAAGTCATTATTATGAGATGTTAAGTCATTATTATGAGATACTAAGTCATTATTATGAGATGTTAAGTCATTATTAGGAGATGTTAAGTCATTATTAGGAGATGTTAAGTCATTATTATGAGATGTTAAGTCATTATTATGAGATACTAAGTCATTATTATGAGATGTTAAGTCAAGTCAAGTCAAGTCATCTTTATTTATATAGCGCTTTTTACAATGCAAATTGTGGCAAAGCAGCTTTACATTAATAAGAAAATGGTGTCATTGTGCAGCTTATTCTATATATTATTGATTCATTCCGTTGCAAATATCAATAGTTATTAGTCTAGTTAATTTAGGTATAGCAGCACTGCAGAAAACAGTGACGTAATCGTCCGGCTCGGCTCAGTTCACATATAACGGCGCCAATGCAGGCATATCAAAAACACTGCTGAATATCAAGCAAGTGTCCCCAACTTAAGCAAGCCAAAGGCAACAGCGGCAAGGAACCAAAACTCCAACAAATGGAGAAAAAAACCTCGGGAGAAACCAGGCTTAGTCGGGGGGCCAGTTCTCCTCTGGCCAACAGTGAACACTTGTCCGATACTCAGGCAGAGTTACGGGTCATTAAACCAATTTGGAATCGCAACAGTCATAATATTTAATCTAGTTCCATCTAGTTTAAGATCTTTTTGATCACGCCGGTATGGGACGGTTTGTTGGGATATGTGCCACTGGCTGATGAGTCGGTAAGGTCTTAATAAAGGATGAGCTAGTTAACACAGTCTCCGCCGACACCACAGGGCCACATCGCTGCCGCACACAGGCACAGGTTCCCCGTCCGACCCGGACACGGCCCAGATCCAGCCAATCACGTTAATTGGTAAACCTCGGGATAAGCAGAGAGACAAAAAATTAGCGTAGACGCCATTCTTCTTCTGATGTACCGAGTACATCTGGTGTTATAGGAAGTGTTCCCGGTTCCGGCTGACCTGATCTATGCAGCCTAACAATCCTTTAACGGATATGAAGACAAAAGTTTATAGTGCGTCATGTGTATGCCAGGTTGAATAGATGCGTTTTTAGTCTAGATTTAAACTGACAGAGTGTGTCTGCTTCCCGAACAATGCTAGGAAGATTGTTCCAGAGTTTAGGTGCCAAATAGGAAAAGGATCTACCGCCTGCGGTTGATATTGATATTCTAGGGATTAACAACTGGCCAGAATTCTGAGATCGTAATAGACGCGAAGGACTATAATGCATTAAGAGCTCACTCAGGTACTGGGGAGCGAAGCCATTTAGTGCTTTGTAAGTAATTAGCAAGATTTTAAAATCTATACGATGTTTAATAGGGAGCCAGTGCAGTTTTGACAGAACCGGGCTAATATGTTCATATTTCCTGGTTCTAGTAAGGACTCTAGCTGCTGCGTTTTGGACCAGCTGTAATTTGTTTATCACACGAGCAGAGCAACCACCCAAAAGAGCGTTACAGTAATCTAGTCTCGAGGTCATAAACGCATGAACTAGCTGTTCCGCATTTGTCATTGAGAGCATATGTCGCAATTTAGATATATTTTTAAGATGGAAGAATGCGGTTTTACATATGCTAGAAATGTGGCTTTCAAATGAAAGATTGGTATCAAAGAGCACACCAGATGTTAAGTCATTATTATGAGATACTAAGTCATTATTATGAGATGTTAAGTCATTATTATGAGATACTCAGTCATTATTATGAGATACTAAGTCATTGTAACGAATGTCAACGGAAAATGCTCGGTGTAAAGGAAGAGGACGGGGTCGGGTAGGACTGCTGCTGAATATCTCTCTTTAATTATCACACAAACAAAGGTACATTCAAACGGCGCTAATGCGCTCTCTATATTTTCAGCACTTCACACTCTATATTGCTGTATAACGCGGTTCTGGATCCGTCCAGGCAGCCAGGTATCAGCAGCAGTCCGTCTCTCTCTCCCTCGTCTGCCGCCTCTGTTCCCTTTTTATCCGGTCTCTCCACGCCAATCACTGTAATTAGACGCAGGTGATCGTTATTTGCGCTTAACCCACTTACTCACCGCACTTCTCCCGATTCGTTCTCCCGCTGCAGACCTCGCTGAACCACGCCCCCCTCGCCACAGTCATTATTATGAGATGTTAAGTCATTATTATGAGATACTAAGTCATTATGAGATACTAAGACATTATTATGAGATACCAAGTCATTATTATGAGATGTTAAGTCATTATTATGAGATACTAAGTCATTATGAGATACTAAGTCATTATTATGAGATACTAAGACATTATTATGAGATACTAAGTCATTATTATGAGATGTTAAGTCGTTATTATGAGATACTAAGTCATTATTATGAGATACTAAATCATTATTATGAGATTTTAAGTCATTATTATGAGAAAGTTTCTCATTATTATGAGATACTAAGTCATTATTATGAGATGTTAAGTCATTATTATGAGAAGGTTTCTCATTATTATGAGATACTAAGTCATTATTATGAGATACTAAGTCATTATGAGATACTAAGTCATTATTATGAGAAGGTTTCTCATTATTATGAGATACTAAGTCATTATTATGAGATGTTAAGTCATTATTATGAGAAGGTTTCTCATTATTATGAGATACTAAGTCATTATTATGAGATACTAAGTCATTATGAGATACTAAGTCATTATTATGAGATACTAAGTCATTATTATGAGATACTAAATCATTATTATGAGATGTTAAGTCATTATTATGAGAAAGTTTCTCATTATTATGAGATACTAAGTCATTATTATGAGATGTTAAGTCATTATTATGAGAAAGTTTCTATTATTATGAGATACTAAGTCATTATTATGAGATACTAAGTCATTATGAGATACTAAGTCATTATTATGAGATACTAAGTCATTATCATGAGATACTAAGTCATTATTATGAGAAAGTTTCTCATTATTATGAGATTTTAAGTCATTATTATGAGATATTAAGTCATTATTATGAGATATTAAGTCATTATTATGAGATACTAAGTCATTATTATGAGATGTTAAGTCATTATTATGAGATACTAAGTCATTATTATGAGATGTTAAGTCATTATTATGAGATACTAAGTCATTATGAGATACTAAGACATTATTATGAGATACTAAGTCATTATTATGAGATGTTAAGTCATTATTATGAGAAAGTTTCTCATTATTATGAGATACTAAGTCATTATTATGAGATACTAAGTCATTATGAGATACTAAGTCATTATTATGAGATACTAAGTCATTATTATGAGATACTAAGTCATTATTATGAGGAAGTTTCTCATTATTATGAGATGTTAAGTCATTATTATGAGATATTAAGTCATTATTATGAGATATTAAGTCATTATTATGAGATGTTAAGTCATTATTATGAGATGTTAAGTCATTATTATGAGATACTAAGTCATTATTATGAGATGTTAAGTCATTATTATGAGATACTAAGTCATTATTATGAGATGTTAAGTCATTATTAGGAGATGTTAAGTCATTATTATGAGATGTTAAGTCATTATTATGAGATGTTAAGTCATTATTATGAGATACAAAGTCATTATTATGAGATGTTAAGTCATTATTATGAGAAGGTTTCTCATTATTATGAGATACTAAGTCATTATTATGAGATACTAAGTCATTATGAGATACTAAGTCATTATTATGAGAAGGTTTTCTCATTATTATGAGATACTAAGTCATTATTATGAGATACTAAGTCATTATGAGATACTAAGTCATTATTATGAGATACTAAGTCATTATTATGAGATACTAAATCATTATTATGAGATGTTAAGTCATTATTATGAGAAAGTTTCTCATTATTATGAGATACTAAGTCATTATTATGAGATGTTAAGTCATTATTATGAGAAAGTTTCTATTATTATGAGATACTAAGTCATTATTATGAGATACTAAGTCATTATGAGATACTAAGTCATTATTATGAGATACTAAGTCATTATCATGAGATACTAAGTCATTATTATGAGAAAGTTTCTCATTATTATGAGATTTTAAGTCATTATTATGAGATATTAAGTCATTATTATGAGATATTAAGTCATTATTATGAGATACTAAGTCATTATTATGAGATGTTAAGTCATTATTATGAGATACTAAGTCATTATTATGAGATGTTAAGTCATTATTATGAGATACTAAGTCATTATGAGATACTAAGACATTATTATGAGATACTAAGTCATTATTATGAGATGTTAAGTCATTATTATGAGAAAGTTTCTCATTATTATGAGATACTAAGTCATTATTATGAGATACTAAGTCATTATGAGATACTAAGTCATTATTATGAGATACTAAGTCATTATTATGAGATACTAAGTCATTATTATGAGAAAGTTTCTCATTATTATGAGATGTTAAGTCATTATTATGAGATATTAAGTCATTATTATGAGATATTAAGTCATTATTATGAGATGTTAAGTCATTATTATGAGATGTTAAGTCATTATTATGAGATACTAAGTCATTATTATGAGATGTTAAGTCATTATTATGAGATACTAAGTCATTATTATGAGATGTTAAGTCATTATTATGAGAAAGTTTCTCATTATTATGAGATTTTAAGTCATTATTATGAGATGTTAAGTCATTATTATGAGATGTTAAGTCATTATTATGAGATACAAAGTCATTATTATGAGATGTTAAGTCATTATTATGAGATGCTAAGTCATTATTATGAGATGTTAAGTCCTTATTATGAGATACTAAGTCATTATTATGAGATACTAAGTCATTATTATGAGATGTTAAGTCATTATTATGAGATACTAAGTCATTATGAGATACTAAGACATTATTATGAGATACTAAGTCATTATTATGAGATGTTAAGTCATTATTATGAGATACTAAGTCATTATTATGAGATACTAAGTCATTATGAGATACTAAGTCATTATTATGAGATACTAAGTCATTATTATGAGATACTAAATCATTATTATGAGATGTTAAGTCATTATTATGAGAAAGTTTCTCATTATTATGAGATACTAAGTCATTATTATGAGATGTTAAGTCATTATTATGAGAAAGTTTCTATTATTATGAGATACTAAGTCATTATTATGAGATACTAAGTCATTATGAGATACTAAGTCATTATTATGAGATACTAAGTCATTATTATGAGATACTAAGTCATTATGAGATACTAAGTCATTATTATGAGATGTTAAGTCATTATTATGAGATACTAAGTCATTATTATGAGATACTAAGTCATTATTATGAGAAAGTTTCTCATTATTATGAGATGTTAAGTCATTATTATGAGATATTAAGTCATTATTATGAGATACTAAGTCATTATTATGAGATGTTAAGTCATTATTATGAGATACTAAGTCATTATTATGAGAAAGTTTCTCATTATTATGAGATGTTAAGTCATTATTATGAGATATTAAGACATTATTATGAGATACTGTCATTATTATGAGATGTTAAGTCGTTATTATGAGATACTAAGTCATTATTATGAGATACTAAATCATTATTATGAGATGTTAAGTCATTATTATGAGAAAGTTTCTCATTATTATGAGATACTAAGTCATTATTATGAGATACTAAGTCATTATTATGAGAAAGTTTCTCATTATTATGAGATGTTAAGTCATTATTATGAGATATTAAGTCATTATTATGAGATACTAAGTCATTATTATGAGATGTTAAGTCATTATTATGAGATACTAAGTCATTATTATGAGAAAGTTTCTCATTATTATGAGATGTTAAGTCATTATTATGAGATATTAAGTCATTATTATGAGATGTGAAGTCATTATTATGAGATGTTAAGTCATTATTATGAGATACTAAGTCATTATTATGAGATACTAAGTCATTATTATGAGATGTTAAGTCATTATTATGAGATACTAAGTCATTATTATGAGATGTTAAGTCATTATTATGAGATGTTAAGTCATTATTATGAGATACTAAGTCATTATTATGACAAAGTTTCTCATTATTATGACTTACAGAATATTTTTTCTCAACAGTGGCGTAAACGGGCTTCAGTAGAGGAGACATGAGGGGGTACGCAAACAAAATCTGAGCTTTGCCATTCATTTGTATCCCGCCTTAAATTAATATTAAAACCGAGCACGTATTTTTAACAGGCAAAATGTCATATATACATGACATCGAATATTTTGCGGTCAAAACTTATATTCATACAAGCAGGGGGCAAATATGTGGCGTGCCGAGAACATTATCTTAGCAAATAACGCTTACATCACTGTAATTCTCAAAAGTGGGGATTTAGCACTTACTAGCATGAAGAACAAATAGCTCATGTTTTAATGTTGATAATGTATTATACAAGCAAGAATATATATTTTCCCCAAATATCCACATGATTGCAAACGTGACATTAATTTTATATAACTGTTCAGCAAAAAAGGGTAATATTAAGTGACAAACATTTTAAATGGAGTATTGTCAGTGTTGTTTGCTCAATATTGGAACAAAATATGAAAAATGAAAAAATGAATTTTGTTGATTGGCTACATCATTTGATTGGTAAGCTATTCTTCCTAATTGTGTCTTATTATTCTAACTCAATAAATATAAATTTATGAGTTTGATAATAAATGACATTTAATAAGGTTAGAAAAAATGCCCTTACAAAGGTAAAATATATATCCCTGGGAAGTCATTCTAAGGACTGAATTATCGCCAACATAATAATGGGAAGGTTGATCAGAAGGTGCTCCTATTTTTGACTGCTCCTAAATTTTTTAATTTAAGTGCACTGTTAACAATTTTCCTGTATTTTTACAGTACAGTACTGGCAGCACGGTTGCCAGCAAGTTACTGTATTTTTCATATACAGTAATCGTACTGTAATTTAAATTTACAGTACACAAGAAGAGTGCTGTAATTCTACAAAACAGATTTTACTGTATTTTTACAGCATTTTCTAAGTTTAGTCTGCTTCTGCTGTAATTAATAATACAGTATTGTACTGTATTATAAAATGCAGTATTCTACGGTTGGTTTTTACAGTAACACAAGAGTGCTGTAATTCTATTCTACTGTATTTTTACAGCATTTTCTAAGTTTAGTCTGCTTCTGCTGTAATTAATAATACAGTATTGTACTGTATTATAAAATGCAGTATTCTACTGTTGGTTTTTACAGTAATGTGCTGCTAAATCTACAGAGACATTTAACAGTGTGGCTTTGGAGAGTGCTCTGAAGGGAGGGTGCGATGTTATGATTTGATTTCTCCGAAAATGTCCCATTGCACCTTTAAAGCAAGTTTCCAACTAGAAATGCAGATCCGAAGCTACATGGACAATTTACTTTAGATCACATTCTATAATTTTTTTTTTTTTTTGAAAATATAAGCTTTTTTCTCCTTTTAATTCCAGGAGTCGAATGTCTGTGGTAATCAATGACAAGCCTTGAGTCTTTTTTTTTTCTACTCTAAATATTTGTCTTGCTGTATGACACGAGACCATTCACAAAAGAAGCATCACAAGCTTTATAAAAAATATATATTTTTATAAGAGACCATAATTATTGAGTTGATATGAAAATTCCAGACAGGACAGAGATACCTGAGACCTAAACATGTACCTATTTTGTGTAATGGCCTTGATTTGATTATAGAAAAAGATTAATCTTAAATAATCTGTATACATTTTCTGCCAGTATTTGTATATCAGCTGCAGAATTAGGCCAATTTAAATAGCTAAGCTTCATTAAACTTACCACTAGGTGGGGCCGTGTACTTAAATAGAATTGTTTTCAAGCCAATTTTAAAGAAGAATTTTTTTTTCCCCCTTCAGAAATTTACAAACATTAACCATAATTAAAAAAGGTTAAATATCATACTCTCAGATAAAGCACACATTTACATTAGGCTACTGTTTCACAAGCTAGCAAAAATAATTTATGCAACACAAAAACATAAAGGGCTTTACGACAAGACTTTAAACGAGGAGAATCACCATCTAACTCTGAAAAGTTGTAGAGAAACAGTGGCACAGTGTTTTTTTCTAGACCGTCAAAGTTAGTGACACTAATAGAGCAGTTTATGTCACTTACAGACAGTAAACATAATGGCAATAGTAATGGAAGTACACACAAGCATGACGAGAGCAGGTTACAGTTTAGAATCGTACAGGACTGAGCCAATATGGCAAATTCCGCTCAAGAACTGCTGAAGGAAAATCATTTTCTCTTTCACCAGTTTTGCATATGAATATTAGAGTCACTGCTTGGTGGGTGTTCATTTGCCCAGCCGCTTGGCCACGTCCTGATAGGCCAGTTCAATCTCTCTGTCTGCTGCACAGGTGTTGGTGAATTCATCACGTGCATAGGCATTCTGTAGGTACCTCCAAAGTCCAAAGTCCACTAAACTCTGATGGGATATCAAAGTTGCGGTATTTCTTAGAAACCACCTGAATGTGGGAAGAAAAATAATGATGAAAAGAACAACAATCTTCCAAACAAATCATCCAAAATGTCGTGTTGGGGCAAGTTATCACGTGATTATGTTGTCATTTTACGGAAAACGTCAATGGCTGTATATCTTTGCATGTTACTTTTTTGTTTTAATTTATCCATTGAATAGCATTTTAGATATATGCGCTGCATAAAAGAAGGGGGGGAAATCTACACACTATTAAAAAATTACTGTAAATTTTACAGTATAATAGTGGCAGCAGGGTTGCCAGCCAGTTACTGTAAATTTTACAGTAGTGTTACTGTAATTTAATTTACAGAATTTCCCTGTATTCTCTGATTACAGTAAATAACTGTATTTTTTTAAAATTATGAAGGGTCAATTTACAGCAATATTCTGTAAATTTGAGTCAAACCAACACGTGACCCCAGAATGCATTGCAGTTTACAGCAATATGCTGTATTATTAAAAAACAGCCAACGGTTGTAAAATAATGCTGTAATTTTTACAGCAATTCATTACAGTGCATCTCGTACTTCCCAGTACAAATATTTAAATATTCTTATATCAAGTTATATTTTAAGTTTTTTTTGTTGTTGTTGTTGTTAAAAATATCCTAAATCATTTTTTGAGCATGTACATGCAGCCAGTGTTCAAAACTATGTCTTACCTTAGCCCGATTCACAACGATAAGATTATAATAATGTTTTATAATTCGGGTGGTACTGGTGGGTTTTCGCGGGAAATTCGTCATTGCCTAACATCTGTAAAGGAGTCCCAGCTGGCTATATCGCATGTGAGGCGGAACATTTATAACCTTTTCTCACAGCAGCTGCAATAATTAAGCTTATCATTTTGATGGCGGATTGTATGGTATGACAAATTAACGTTAGTGATTAGACTGTACAGAAACTGAAATCCACAGTTAATGCTTACACTCACGCAATTCTGATGTTGTTAACATTTTGAGAACAAAGTATAACAATAATAATAATTTGTTCGGTTTGAACAATAATCGGTTTGACGTGATATGAGCTAAGCGATAGATTTAATCACCATTGGCAGCGCGATTTACTTTAATGCTTTTTTCCCTCAGTTAGTCAGAACAAATATCGCAGACATGTTACTTGCTTGTTCATTCTCCGGTGAAAATTTTTATTTTGGTCATACTTCTTAGGGGCCGTTCACATATCGCATTTTCATTAATTCCTATGTAGGCGCGCGGCCAGCGCGCGCAAAAAGGAAGCGACGCGCATGCGGAGTGGCGCTCGTTTTTTCCAGGCGCGCCTGTGCCGCGGCAAGATGAAAACATCTCAACTTTTCAGAATGCTGCAAGCGCAGCTCATGTGACAAGAACCATCCAATCAACCCTTCCCTTACCCTAACAGCAGCCTAATTACCTCAGACAAATGCAGAGTGGTTGTGCTGGAGAGATGGTTTCATGCTTAGGCCAATTTTTCTTAAAAGATTATCAAGCTGGTCCTTGTCAACTCTGAATCTCTCATCGTCCAGACGGAGCTCTTGGATAAGTTTGTAAAATTCTCCGTGGTGCACCCAAACAATGCGGGAGTTTGTTTTTTTCTTCTCCATAAATAAATCTGGTACTAGAGCTTCTGCAAGGGATTTTCGGTGATGGAAAGCCATTGAAATTACAGCGTAGTCGTGGAGAGCGCTATTCATGATTGTACAGCAACGACCGAAGCGCAAACAAAAGAAGGAGGAAGCGACGCGGCCGCGCTTTCCCGCGCTTTTTTTAGGGCGCGATATGTGAACTAAGTCTACAATCTGTGATTCCGAAGTACAGTATCCACACCGATGTGATGACAGCAAACATTATTCAGCCGCTCCATGCAGAGGCACAACGAACGTAAAGATAATAGTTCCGCAAATAACTGCAATTGCAAGTTTCAAACAGAGATGGTGACAAAGAGGCAAAATTAGCTTTAAGATATTATGCTTAAAACAATTTTTTAAGAAGCCTTCGAATGGGCTAAGAAAAATAAACTTATTTTCCATTTGATTTCTTACTTTATTGTCAGATATTTGGTCTTTTTTTAGTATAAACAAGACCAAAATTAAAAAAATTTGATGTATTTTTTTTTTTTGAAAACATGACTTTAAGACACTTTGGTCTGGGCCAAAAAACAAAACATATAGTCCTGGTCTGTTTAGCGTTCACACTGGCATTTTTAACAGCGAACCTAAAATTACCGAACCAAAGGCATAGGGATACGGTCACAACCTGATTGGTCGGCTTTCATGACGTATATTTCGTGACGGAGCTCACTTCCCCATCGCGCCCATCTTTTTAGCGGTCTCGGTCCGCACCAGGGTTGGGATGGCAGCGTTCACATATGTTCAAACGAACCGCACTAACTGAGCAATCGCACCAGGGTTCGTTTTAATCGAACCAAACATGACAAGTGTGAACGCACCCTTAATCTCATGTCATTTTGGTCTATTTTGATTTAAGAATATATATTTTACTGAAAAACAAGTCAAAAATACAGAGTAAGGAAAAAAAATTGCGGTGTCGAAGACACTTTTTACTTTTGAGAGTTTTTCATATTTCTGAAAATGTATTTTTTTCAAATCAGTTGTCTATAGTAGTATACTTAGTGTGACAACTTGCCCCAGTGTAACTTTTATTCGTGGGAATGTTCAAAAGACTTTTAACTTTCAAAAAATAATATTTAGTGCAATAAAAAGTCCCTCCTAGAATATTTAAGGAATTCCCAGTATTTTATCTTGCACTAAGTGATCAATTACACCACATCTCCCAGCGGTACATCACCTTTACTACATGTAGTTTAGGGAGGAGGTTGCAGTCTGCAAGCGTTAATTCATTGCCATCCAAGTACTTGCGGTTGGAGCACTTATCCTCCCCCGTACCATCGGCATCAATCTCGTCTGGGAGAGGGGAGTTGAGGAAGTTGTCCAGTTTCTTCAGAGCTTTCAGTAACCCCTTCTCCAGACCTACACAGCCAACAGGTTGATATGTGCTTGTGCTGAATGTTTTTATCGAAAGAAATATGGCGACTTTAAGTCAAGACAATCGCTGTAAAGGACTAGCGGAATGTGAATGAGCTTTGGATAACATGTGGCTCCATATTTTTCCGTTGACAGTAGAGCATGCATAAAGAGCTGTAGACATTCCTTCAACCTGTCTAATAAGTTATAGAGCAGACGTTAAACTCACTTGCATTGGCTTCTGGCTTTGTGTTCTTGACATAGGCTGAGAACTTTGCGAAGATGTCATTTCCTGCTGTATTTGACTCCTTGTTCTTTGCAGCCAGTTTTGGATACCTTTGGAAGTGAAAGAAAAATATATAATGCTGTTCACTTTACGTAAACAACCAATCCATCTATCAGCGTCCTGTCAACCTACTTGGGAGGTGCTAGCATTTCTTCCAAGAATTCCTCGATTTTGTTGATGTCTGTCCGCACCTCTCCATTGAAGGTAAGAAATGGCGGGGGAGTTCCAGGAGCGAGATTATGGAGATCAGCTGGTTTCCTTGAATAATGAAAAACATTTCGATTTTACTGATATGATCATTACACGATGTAGAAGAGAAAGTCATTTTTGCAGACCAATAAAAAAGCACAATCGCATCTATCGGTTTAATGACCCGTAACTCTGCCTGAGTATCGGACAAGTGTTCACTGTTGGCCAGAGGAGAACTGGCCCCCCGACTAAGCCTGGTTTCTCCCGAGGTTTTTTTCTCCATTTGTTGGAGTTTTGGTTCCTTTGGCTTGCTTAAGTTGGGGACACTTGCTTGATATTCAGCAGTGTTTTTGATATGCCTGCATTGGTGTCGTTGTATGTGAACTGAGCTGAGCCGGACGATTACGTCACTGTTTTCTGCAGTGCTGATATACATAAATTAACTAGACTAATAACTGTTGATATTTGCAACGGAATGAATCAATAATATATAGAATAAGCTGCACAATGATACCATTTTCTTATTAATGTAAAGCTGCTTTGCCACAATTTGCATTGTTAAAAAGCGCTATATAAATAAAGATGACTTGACTTGACTTGACAATCTTCTTCGCTATGTTCATGTATTTCCTATTGAAACAGGATATTTAGTTGGAACAAACATATATCTGTCTAAAGCAAAGGTCCTCAACCAGGGGCCCACTAGGGGGCTTCAGCAAACTTCCAAGTGGAGTTAAGATGCCATGTTTTAAAATAAGCTAAAATAACTACATTCAAAACATTATTTTTTTAATTGACAGAATTTCCACAACCTTGGAAGACCTGGATAGGGGGAATGCAGGTAAAGTGCGCTGTTTAACCTTGTTTGTACTTTGCTCAACGGGTTTGCATGCAGATCATAACAATGATGTTTAATTGAAGAAACACTTTTTTTATTAATGATAAAATAGTTTTGGCAGATGCAATAAGACCCTGGTGGGTGTGGCCACGCCTCAAAGGATGTCTACCTTGAGGTGAAAGGTTAAAAAAAAAAAAAAAAAAAACTTTGACGTAAGAGTTTCATTTTTAACTTATACAGTTGCTCACTAAATGAATACAAATATCAAGTATTCACACTGGAAGCATTTGTTCAGCGTCACTGCAGCGGCTCCAAGCTACATATAAAGTGAGCATTTCTTTACAAAGACAGCTATACATTTGTTTTTATAAGTTGGTTATTTATAAACTTGATAGTTTGTTAACAATGTTAACAATGTAGTTACAATGTTAGCATATAAACTTATATAAATACATAAAAGCTTCTTGTTAGCCATTGCTGCACAGGAATGAGGTAAGTTTTGTGTTTTACATCATCTGTCACGTGCAAGTGCGTACAAGCCAGCAAACTCGGGGTTGATTTGGGTATGATGGAGCCTATGTATGTATGGAGTGTGTTTTATACAGAGGTGTAATGTAACGAAGTAATAATACTTCGTTACCGTACTTGAGCATTTTTTGGGAAAATCTGTACTTACTTGAGTATTTATATTTCAGTCAACTTTTACTTTTACTCCACTACATTTCTTAAATAAAATGTATACTTTTACTCCGATACATTTCCCCAAAGCATTTTCGTTACTTACTACAAAATAAAAAAGGAAGAACACAGACTGTAAGCAAGCATGTGCAAACAAGTGCTCGCACAACCGCGCTTGATTTCATTTTCCGGGTTGTGTTCGTTGCTGGAGCGGCTGAGGAGAGTGCGGCACAAGAGCGACCTCTAGAGGCGCTCTCTGATTAAACTATCACTGACGCCTCGTACAGTTGAACACGTGACGCGAGACTGCGCGGGGACACTTCAAAAATGGATTTAAAACAGACAACAAAGCGGTATGTTATACAGTACACTACAGTATATGTTTTCATATCACTAAAGTCATGAGTGTGTTGACTAGACGCTGCATTAGTGTGTTTGCCGTCGAGGCTGAGAGGATGCTGACGTTAGTAGTAACGTTACCTCAATCGGTTCAATGTGACAAAAACACCAACTGTTTAATGTCACGATTGTTACCCTCTATTTGCATTAGTTTATATCCATTTGTTCGATTTTATGCATTCTTTATCCAGCGAAGATGCATATTTAAATTGTATCCTAATCCTGCAGTCGACAGAAACATAAATCAGAAATGTGTTGGATTTCAGTTTTTTTTTTATCGCACTTTAACGCATATTTCATCAAGTGTTCTAAAATAGAATCCAATAACGAGTGAAAGTATACATATAATATGCCTTTGTGCGTAAATATGGGCATTTTTAAGCATGATTGTTTGGATTTATGTGAAATGGAAAAACCTATAATAGAGTTCATTTGTGACATTAAAGGTTAATGAAAGTGTTGTTCATTGTTAATTTCAATATTTACATTTTAACATTTTAAAGTTGCCTCTTACATTAATTATAATGCACTATGAATTATATTAGGGTGGTTGATTTGTGAAAAAGTGTTGGCTTTTTCTGGACCAGGGCAATTAACTTCTTCCCAATGTCGTTTGCCATTTTAAATGAGCGAGCCAAAATGGATTCTGATTGGCTGTCAGTGTTTTATCATTCAACAATTGATAAAAATAGTTCTGAAAGTGATCCCAACGATATCGTTTGTCTATATCGTTATCTGTCACACTGAAAGGCGCATCTGCCATGTTAAGCATTGTAACATTGCCCACGGGAAATAAAAGGTGATATCTAGTGGGGAAGACTGGTAATAAGATTCACGTTAATCAGATATTATGTTTATTGTTTGAGCCAAAACAAAATACGGAATAATGAAATACGAAAAAAAGAACATGATTCATGGCTTTTGGGAATCGATATTGAATACGGAGCCCCGGATATGACATGCAGGGAAAAAAAAGTAGGCTAAATCGGCACACGATTTACTAATTCGTTCTTTCGATTTAGTCAAATGTGCCCATGATTTACTATTTCGTTGCCTCGATTTATAAATCATGCGCACGGTTTAGTAAATCAAGGGAACAAATTAGTAAATCGTGCACATGATTTAATTTTTTTCTTGCATGTCATGTGCAGGGCTTCGTATGAATTGACCACATTTTAAAAAATAATTAATTGAATAATTTTTTTTTTTTTTTGACTGTAGCCTTAATTTTAAAATACAATTGGAATTTCCTTACCTTTTCAGATCGACAGTGGTGACGTTGAACACAACTCCCTTTAGCCACAGGATCATAAAAAGCCTCTGAGAGAAAGGACAGTTTCCGATACTTTCACCATCACTGCCAGCCTGAGGAAAACAAACAGAGAAATCCTTACACCAGACTCAATACATAACATCATATACAGTAAGATATATGAATATGATATCCATGACACCCATCAAAGTCTTCTAGTTCTACCAGTATTTTGCCAGTATTTTATTTTGGCAATCAGCAAAATGATTTAATGAATTCTTGCAATGAATTATGTCCTAAAAATGACTTGCGCTGATACGCTGCTGTGCATATGTAAGACATACTGCTGCTGCACAAATAGCATATATAGCATAAGGCCTGTATAAAATTACCCATAGCAGATCTATACAGGTCAAGCTGGGGAAAGTGGAGGGTTTCAGAGGAACTCTAAAAAAGTGTGCTGCAAACTGCTATAGTGAATGCTAAACAGCCATTTAAATGTTTTGAGCAGCAACCTCTTTGGCTGCAAATGGGATATGAACCAATCAGCTTGTGCCAAGTAGTTAATGCTGAGAATATCATCGGTTTGCATTAAAAACAAACTCATCAGCCTGTGCCATCTAGAGTTTCATGACAGAACTAGTCAGCTATATATATATATATGTGTGTGTGTGTGTATATATATATACTTACTATATATATATATATATATATATATATATATATATAAACCCATATCAGTATGTAAGATTGAAAATTGAATTAGCTTGTTTGTTGCAAATCAGCAATGTAAAAAATATGCAATTGTGTGTATACACTGAATATATTGCATTATTATTACAAAGTACCTATATATATATATATATATATATATATATATATATATATATGTATTACGATTAAACTCAATGTCAGTGTCATTAGGGCAAAAGTGAGATTATTAAACCCCTGAGAGTCATTCACCATTCAGTGCATGATTTGTAATCTTCAGCACAATACTACACAATACAAAGAACGAATGGGATTCAGTGCCAAATTTCCATATCTGAAATTAGAAGATCAAGCTATCCAATAGTGTCCTTACTGGGCCAGTAACCTGAGCCGGACATCAGATCCGTGCTTGAGCTAAATTATGCATGGAAATTCCATTACCTGCCCCATTAGCCCACAGCAAAGGGGTTTTGGGTCATACTGTACCTGTCAACAGAATTTAGTTAGACATCATCCTCGCCACCTAAATTAATGTGTTTATCACTTGCTAGGATAAAATGCAAAGAGGTTAGTTTTCAAACTTGACTGGCTCCGATCGAATGTCAACCTTATTGCTGATGTTACACCTGTGGTTATACGCGCACACGAAGACATTTACTGAATGTGACATGGAAGTTTTTTAATATGACGTTACTCAATGCACCCAACTTTATACCTTCCATAGGATAAAAGATATTCAGAGCAAGGACCAAATATAATTTCACTACTAAAATGAGTTATTTAGATTAAAATGCTCTTAGAATATATTTTATGACTCTCTGTGTATTGGATTTCCGAACGGTCCTCGTCCTTGCAAAACTCGCAGACAAGGATGTTATACACTCTAAAAAATCAAGGTTCTTTATTGGCACCTGGAGTGTGTTTAACATCAAAAGAACCTTTCCATTACACAAAAGGTTCTTTATAGTCAAAAGGGGTTCTTTTGATTATTAAAATGTTCCTCATGTTTAGAAAAAAAAAATTGTTGTTCACTAAAATTGGCTGTAAACCCTTCGGAACCTTTATGAGTGTCAGTAGTAAAGCTGGTTGCCAGGGCATTTCTATGCTGTTGCTATGGTGTTTACAGTGCTTTTTTGCATGCTGCCATGTGGTTGCAAGTGGTTAGCTACTGGCTCGATTTAAAAGAGCACCTCTAAATCTGTGTGATCAGAAACATTCTTTTGCTTGTTTCATTGTCTCCCATGTAAAATCCTTAAGTCTGATCACTTGTAAAGAGCACGCCTCTTCACAAGAAGACACATGATTTGAGGAATCATTAATGTCTGTGATGCAGTATATGTTAAAGTTTAATACTGAGAGTTAGGGGTTTCAAATCGCTAAGCAAATAAGCAACTTGACAAGCATCACTCCTAAGGACATATATCAATAATCAGCAACTCTCAATCAAGCAGTAAACACAAAGTTTTTCTGTCACTATTAGCTCTATTTATAACTTTGGCTCACGCTATAAGACGCCACATGGAAGAAACTTTATGGGATTGTGACGGTTCTTTGATTTACGAAGCTGCTAATGCTTTTAATAATGTCTTTATCAACATGTTCATTCTTTTCACCCATTCAGCTGTTAACACGTTCTCTAAACATCTGCAAAACTTAATGCAAAACAAACCACAGTAAGCAGCAGAAGTTCCCTTCAGAGGAATTAGAGCATGAGGCGTTGATAGAAAGGAAGAAATAATTCAAGGAGGACCCGGAGTTTCTGCTCTGAGATGTCACCTGCCCCCTTTTGAGCCCTGTCCTGGGCCAGACGCCCATCTTAACCTCAACCGTTGCCAACAAACTTGTCAGAATGCTTAAAACAGGTTTACAAAAGTAGTGCTGCCATTGATTCCTGACCGCTGACTACTGATTAAGTACAGCTTATTAAAGCTAGATTTCATGCTTACCTTCACAAAAAGCTCAATATCAGGATCTTTGTCCTCCTCATTTGAGGTCATATCGCTTAAGCTCACTCAAGAGATTCAGAGGCTGACAGAGAATTATGAAAATGTAACCTCCTTTTCCCTGGATGCCAGTTTGCTTTCAGGAAAGAGTCTTATATGCGTCCAGCAGGGTGTTGTGATGGTCCCGGCGCTGTAACAAGTTGGTGGATGTGATGTCGTTGTTTTGATTTGGTCCCTGCGGTCAGCTGTCAGCGAGACCCGCTAGAACTGTCACAGGAGAGACAAAAATAGCCTCCATGTGGCGCAGGAGCAAAAGGGAGGAGTTCAGTGTCACCTACACCGTCATCTGTTCTCTAACTCACTCTCGCTCGGGTCCTTTATAGAAATATGATGAATCATATTTCACACCTTCCTTTCAAAACCCGAGTCACGAAACACTGACCTCTCGCAGCGCTGGTGTGAAAATCCAAACGAGACTTAGGGATGACTCGAGGGTCATTCTGTCAAATCAACCAAATTTCAGAAACTTTTTTACTGATGAAAGACCAATATGAATAATGATGAAAGCCAATATATTAAATGCCATGCATGTTTGCATATAGTAATAAACTATTTTGTAGAGGAGGGGGTACGTTCACCTGAGATTTGGAACAAAATTACAGGTGAAAGAAAATGATGGAAGCATCGTTGTTATATTTTACAGAGATTGGTTGATCTATTCGTAAAATCTGTTGACTTTAGCAATGCTTGTAGCATTATATTCCAACGGTGACAGTTTAAAAATGGGAAAAAGCCCTTTTGTTGCATTTTTCCCCACCAAAGTTTGTATGCCTGTACCTGAAGAATATTAAAGATATCTTTTTGAATCTGTATTTGTATGGCCCTTTGTGGTTCAGTTTCAGAGTTCCGGGATCTCACTGTGGCTCATGAGTAAATTGTTCAATTGTAAAAGTTTATTTTTCATGTTAATTTTTTAGGGACCTCTGGTCAGGGTTGCCAGGTGTGTATAAACAAACTTGCAGAAAGCCCAATCCATATCCCAAATATCAAAACTCAAAATATAACTAAATTAAAAACCAGTCTATCGTAGTGATCTTAAACAGAGCTTAAAGGCTCCTTCACAGGAGCCCTCCTACCTCCTAGCACAGTTTTATCATTGGTAGAATATAAAACATTTCAGTGAAATATCTTTATGTAATATGTTAAACTTTTAACCATTCAAAACCTTTAAAAAAAAAAAAAATCAACCCACACCAACAGTTTAAAAGTAGCCAAATTCCATGGGAAAACCACGGACTTGGCAACCCTTAGTGCCTATTGTTGAGTTGACACAGAATGACCCTCTTATTCCAGTACTTTTAAATCATGCAAATGTTTTCTCCTCAATAAAATATGTTTTTTCTCTAAGTCTTTGAATCAACTGGTGTTTAGGCGACAAACGCAATGCATTTTTACAGTAAGTATCATAATAGGCACATAAGGGGTCACTGTCTTTTCGACCCCGGTAATGCTGATAATCAGCTGGCAGTTCTTAACGAATGGCGTTCAGTGTGGGTGGGTTATGGGTAAAACATTCCAGTAAGTTCTCTCTAAATATAGAGCTGTAACCTCCCTGAACACTCATTTACACATGATTACTGACCGACTGTACAGTAACAGTCACACACTAAACTTGCTCTGTATTGAACACCAACTAACCAGATAAGAATTTATGGTACGTCATGCTGGATTACGCACATTATAAAATTCTAATTAGACTATACATATACACTGGTTCATAAGTTTGGGCTTTTTTTTTTTTTTTGAAAGAAGTTAATACTTTTATTCAGCAAGGATGCATTAAATTGATCAAGAGCGACAAATGAATTGATTTACTTTTGAACATTCTATTAGGGTTGTAACAGAACACAAAAATAATGGTTAGGTATGTACCTCGGTTTTGAAGACACTGTTCAGTAATGGTTCAGTACAGCAGGGTGAGAAAGCTGAACATTTTTCTTAAACAGTGGTTTACTGAACTGCGTCTGTCTGTAAATTCATTCAATTGCATTTAAAAATTTTCTTAAGGATATAAAAATCTAAGCTAATGCTGTAAACTATATAAGGAGCCCACATTACTATTATATTAAAGATTGCAATTAACAACAGAGTCCAAACCATTAAATTCAGTTGCTATTTATTCATAGATATGATCAACATGCAAATAATAATAATATTAATACATTGTATATAAACATCTAAATTGCACATAAATAAGGTTTTGCATTAGTTTCTATATCTAATTATAAAATTATGTTTCTCCATTTCATTGTTGAAATATAATCATTTACTCATAACTTGTTTTCATGACATACATTAAATAGGCTAATTAAGACATCACTAACAGGTTAAGTAGTGAAAGTAAAAACCTAGAATACTGTCTAACACTTGATGGCTGCTCTGTTAAGTCGTCTTCTTAAGTTAGGAACCTGGGTGTGCTCTTTGATACCAATCTTTCATTTGAAAGCCACATTTCTAGCATATGTAAAACCGCATTCTTGCATCTTAAAAATATATCTAAATTGCGACATATGCTCTCAATGACAAATGCGGAACAGCTAGTTCATGCGTTTATGACCTCGAGACTAGATTACTGTAATGCTCTACTGGGTGGTTGCCCTGCTCACATGATAAACAAATTACAGCTGGTCCAAAATGCAGCTGCTAGAGTCCTTACTAGAACCAGTGGCACATATCCCAACAAACCGTCCCATACCGGCGTGATCAAAAAGATCTTAAACTAGATGGAACTAGATTAAATATTTTGACTGTTGCGATTCCAAATCGGTTTAATGACCCGTAACTCTGCCTGAGTATCGGACAAGTGTTCACTGTTGGCCAGAGGAGAACTGGCCCCCCGACTAAGCCTGGTTTCTCCCAAGGTTTTTTTCTCCATTTGTTGGAGTTTTGGTTCCTTTGGCTTGCTTAAGTTGGGGACACTTGCTTGATATTCAGCAGTGTTTTTGATATGCCTGCATTGGTGTCGTTGTATGTGAACTGAGCTGAGCCGGACGATTACGTCACTGTTTTCTGCAGTGCTGATATACATAAATTAACTAGACTAATAACTGTTGATATTTGCAACGGAATGAATCAATAATATATAGAATAAGCTGCACAATGACACCATTTTCTAATTAATGTAAAGCTGCTTTGCCACAATTTGTATTGTAAAAAGCGCTATATAAATAAAGATGACTTGACTTGACTTGACTTGACTTAAGTACAACCCCAATTCCAGAAATTTGGAACATTTATGTGATAAAATCAAGAATCAATTTCTTAAATTCTCTTAAACCTTTATTTAACCAAAGAAAAAAAAATCCAGTGTTTTCACTGGCCAAATTAATTGAATTTTGTTTGGACAGAGTCAAAATAAATGTCAAAAGATTATAGAATATCCAACTTAAAATGTTTTGAAGCGGTCAACAGTTGACCCTTCGCAAAGACCCGCCCCCTTTAGTTACTGTTGCTATGTCCGACAAGCCGTGCGCTCTCACGCCACACATCATGTTCTCATGAAGTGAAAAATACATCGTGAAGCAAAGAGGACACTGACAACCCCTCGACAGACATTTCATATTTAATATATTGTAATTTTTACAATCTTCAATTGACTCTTTGCAAACAGTTTGAATGACAGGCGATCTAACCAATCATAACCCTGAATCCCCCATTTTGTCTGACAAAGCACTCAGCGGAGTTAGTAGATTAACGTTGGTGAACTTGAACTTAAAACAACATTCCTTCTGATGACCATTCATGTTTATTCGATGCTATAAATGAGCTAGTATGAAGACATGGTTGGTTCACAAGAGCTACAGTGGTCTCTCACGACATTAAAGAGCCACTATATGGTATTTATTGTTTAAACTTATTTTAAAAAATTACGATGTATCAAATATTAAACTTTCATATGTCGGTCGATGCATTGTCAGTGTCCTTGTATTTTTCACTGAGAACATGTGTGGCGTGAGAGCGCGTGGCTTGTCGGACAAAGCAATAGTAACTAAAGGGGGCGGGTCTTTGCAAAGAGTCAATTAGCAGGTGAATTGGGAATAGTTGAGGGTATTGTAAGCTCAGTTTTTGCAAGCAAATATGGGTCATGGATCACCACTTTTGTTTAATGGAATTGTCAAACAATTTTTAAAAAAAACATCACATTTCTCACAGTGTTTATGTCTTTCACCATCTACCATACAAAATATTTGAAAAGATTTAGGGAATCCAGAGAAGTCTGTAGGGCCAAGCAGGAAACCTCTGTTGAATGTGCGTGACCTTCGAACCCTCAAACAGCATTACATGAGAAACCATCATGTAGGCTTGGCAGTACTTTGGAAAACCGTTGTCATTTAACAGTCTGCTGCTGTATCAAGAAATGCAACTCAAATCTGTTACGCAAGGAGAAAGCTATACATTTGTTCAATGCGGAGATGCCACAGAGTTCTCTGGGCCCGAGCTCATCTCAGATGCTCTAAGGGTGCGTTCACACTTGTCATGTTTGGTTCGATTAAAACGAACCCTGGTGCGATTGCTCAGTTAGTGCGGTTCGTTTGAACATATGTGAACGCTGCCATCCGAACCCTGGTGCGGACCGAGACAGCTAAAAAGATGGGTCTCGGTCCGCTTCCAAACGAACTCTGGTGCGGTTCGATTGATATTTGAACGTAACACGGACCAAAGACATGTAAACGAACCAAAAAGAGGACGTGACGTAACAAGATGCGACGCTACAAGTCAGCTGATTGGACGACGCAGAAAGATCGGTGTATCCAAAATGAGTCGAGGGCAAACGTGGAGCAAAGTGCCTTATCAATATTTGTTTCTGCATACAACGGAGGAAATCCTGCTGCAGTTTTTAATGTTTTGAACATTTTATGAGCTCTTCGTGAGTTCTCAGCTGATAAAAATTAAGCAAAAAAATTATGGCGTTTAATCCAGCGCACAGCATTGTTTTGAATGAGAGTGAGCTCTTAATGCATTATAGTCCTTCGCGTCTATTACGATCTCAGAATTCTGGCCAGTTGTTAATACCTAGAATATCAAAATCAACCGCAGGCGGTAGATCCTTTTCCTATTTGGCACCTAAACTCTGGAACAATCTTCCTAGCATTGTTCGGGAAGCAGACACACTCTGTCAGTTTAAATCTAGACTAAAAACGCATCTATTTAACCTGGCATACACATGACGCACTATAAACTTTTGTCTTCATATCCGTTAAAGGATTGTTAGGCTGCATAGATCAGGTCAGCCGGAACCGGGAACTCTTCCTATAACACCAGATGTACTCGGTACATCAGAAGAAGAATGGCGTCTACGCTAATTTTTTGTCTCTCTGCTTATCCCGAGGTTTACCAATTAACGTGATTGGCTGGATCTGGGACCTGCGCCTGTGTGCGGCAGCAATGTGGTCCTGTGGTGTCGGCGGAGACTGTGTTAACTAGCTCATCCTTTGTGAAAACCTTACCGACTCATCAGCCAGTGGCACATATCCCAACAAACCGTCCCATACCGGCGTGATCATAAGATCTTAAACTAGATGGAACTAGATTAAATATTTTGACTGTTGCGATTCCAAATCGGTTTAATGACCCGTAACTCTGCCTGAGTATCGGACAAGTGTTCACTGTTGGCCAGAGGAGAACTGGCCCCCCGACTAAGCCTGGTTTCTCCCGAGGTTTTTTTCTCCATTTGTTGGAGTTTTGGTTCCTTTGGCTTGCTTAAGTTGGGGACACTTGCTTGATATTCAGCAGTGTTTTTGATATGCCTGCATTGGCGCCGTTGTATACAAACTGAGCTGAGCCGGACGATTACGTCACTGTTTTCTGCAGTGCTGATATACCTAAATTAACTAGACTAATAACTATTGATATTTGCAACGGAAAGAATCAATAATATATAGAATAAGCTGCACAATGACCCCATTTTCTTATTAATGTAAAGCTGCTTTGCCACAATTTGCATTGTAAAAAGCGCTATATAAATAAAGATGACTTGACTTGACTTGAATGTTTGGTAAGCGAGCTCCGTCACGGAATATCGTCATAAAAGCCGACCAATCAGGTTGTGACCGTATCCTTATGCCTTTGGTTCGGTAACTTAAGGTTCGCTGTTAAAAATGCCAGTGTGAACGCTAAGCGGAGCAGGACTATATGTTTTGTTTTTGTTTTTTGGTCCGGACCAAAGTGTGAACGCACCCTAAAAGCCAGTGGAAATGTGTGCTGTGGTCAGACGAGTCCACGTTTCATCTTGCTTTTGGGAAAAACGGACATCGAGTTCTCAAAGCCAAAGACGGAAGATACCATCCAGACTTTCATCAGTGAGAGGTGCAAAAGCAAACATCTGTCATGGTATGGGGCATGGGTGACTTGCAGATGTGTGAAGGAAGGGATCGTTGAAGTGGAGACGTATACCGGGATTGTACAGAGACATTTACTGCCATCAAGATGACATCCTTCATGGGAAGCAAGACCATTATGATTGTGCACGAAGTGCAACGGAGTGGTTTAGTCGAAACTCTGCACCGGGGAGTGTACACTTGACTGGCCTGCCTGCAGTCCAGATCAGTTTTCTATTGAAAATGAATGGCACCGAAAAAGGAGAATCAGACGATGAACATGGATTGTTGAGCAGCTATCAGGCGAGATTGGGCAAAAATTCCACTTGCAAAACTAGTATCCTCAATTCCCAAACATTTAACGGAAAGGTGAAAAACATTGAAAATCTTTTCTTTGTACATTTGTCAATTAAATAAAGAGAGTCAACAAATCAGACTCTCAATTTTATTACATTTTACAAAATGTCCCAACTTTTCTGGAATTGGGATTGTAAAATACAATTGATATATAGGTTAATATTGTGTATATATTTAGTGAAATTTCTCTAGGAACTAAGCTGTGGACACTGAATGGCTTTTCTGAGGTAAATGTAATGCAACGTGTAGAACTGCACACCCCCCTTCTGGATTGGATTGTGCACGGAAACGTGACATCCCATCAAAGAATGCTGAAGAAAAAAAACATTGATAATATTAATAAATCTTTCTTGAACAGCAAATCAACATACTAGAATGCAACTTTAGCTTTGCACCACACGAATAAATTATATTTAAAAAAAATATTCAAATAGAAAACATTAAAGTGTAATTACATTTCACAATATTATGGTTTTTACTGTATTTTTGATCGAATACACAGCCTTGATGAGAAGAGATTTCCTGCAAAAACATTTGAAAAAATATCACAGACCCCAAATTTTTGAATGGTAGTGTTTATATATAGTAGGCTATGTAGGGTGATAGTGCATTGCTGATAATCTGCCAAAAGGCAAATATCAGCTCTTTAATACGTACATATAAAACTTGAAATATCAACTGATTGTGTCATGGTATACAGTACACCCCTATGGGATTTTTTTCCCGCCTAAACTATTGCGGTCACAGATCAAAAAATAAGCGTGAATCAAAATTTGTTGCAAAAAAAGAATGCAAAATGATCAGAAAAGCGTGGTCACGGGTCAAATGATAATAAACGTGAATCAAAAAATGAAAAGCGCATTAAAAAATGAGCATAATTTAAAACTTTAAACACATTAAAAATTATATTGCACAAAACTTAAACTTATGTTTTGTGCTCTCTTACATTTTCTGCTCATATTTTATTTTTTTGTAAGTTTGTACTGTTTTTCTCCTCGCTCTTCTTTCCCTGTTCTGCGCTTGTCTTTCCGAATCTTGCAGTTTGAGTTTCATGTAAATTAGGCCGGGTTTAAGCGTCACCATTGGTCCACTAGTTCTAGATTGTTAGCTCAATCATCAATCATGGTTTCAAGGAAACCATTTTTAAGAACACATTACATAAGTTTAAATTTTGTTGAATATAATTTTTAATGTGTTTAAAGTTGATTTATGCTCGTTTTTTTTTTTTTAATGTGCTTATAATTTTAAGATTCACGCTTATTTTTTGATCTGTGACCGCAATAGTTTAGGCTGGAAAATAATCCCATGCACCCTTGCTGTACAATAACATGAAGTGAGACCTCTAGTGGCTACTTGACATCTACAAAAGAACAGCTTATACAACAGGCACACTACAAAAAAAAAGAAACTTTAAATATCTGAAATAGATTTTATTTGATTTTGATGACAAATGTCAAGTCATTTTTGAGTGAGAAAAGATTCCATTTAGTTCTTGCTTTGCATAGATTCACGAAGATTCAGAAAGCTCCGAACATACGACCACAGACATTTGATATCCAAATACTGCACAAGCGAGGACGATGATTACTTTTGTTTCAGTAACTAAATAATGATGTGAAATAAGCCGTACGAAACACATTAATGAAATGACAAAGCCATGTAAAAAAATGTAGAAAGAAAAACTGATTTGTGCAGCTTTGATGTCATTTTAAGACAACAGTATCAAGTGAAAAACAAATTAAAAAGCAATATCCTTTCGCTATTCCACTAAATGAGCAACACCACTTAAAAAGAAACGGGAAAAAAAATCCCTTTTAGCAGCAGATTCCCTTTTCCCAAATCTGAACACACAGATTATAGTGCAACAAGCAAAAACAACAAGCTTTACAGTGTATTTACACATACAACAATCTCTGAGAAAGATTCGACAACATTCAAAATCATTCTACATTACAAGAAACATTCGATCTTCAGGTAAAAAGCCCTCTTAAACCCTACAGAAATATTCCTCAGTAGGGATTCCTGAAGAAATGACCATTCCTTTATAGACAGAGCAACAATGAGATCTAAATAGGTCTTTTGAAAAGAAAAAAAGACCAAGCATCCTCTAAAAAAAGAAATAAATATTCCTTGGCATGTGAAAACAGCTGTAACATACACACATACAGGTTCACTACAGACAAAATCAGTACGGGTATTTTCAAGTAATCCTGTTTACAAACCTTGACCAGGACACACACACACAAAAAAAAGAAAAGCTAGTTCATTTAGCCAAAAATGAAAACTATCCCATAATTTACTCACCCACCCACAAGACTATATGACTTTCTTCTTTCAGTCAAACACAACCAGAGTTTTATTAAATAATATCCTCCTGGCTCTTCCATGCTTTATAATGGGAGTGAATGGTGCCAGAGATTTTGAAGCCCAAAAAAGCATATCCATCCATCACAAGAAGTTACACCAGTGATTATAGTTTATATAATTTTAGATATGGATATTTTTCTTACAAAAACTACCTGGAGTCCAATGGATTACTTTTATGATGGATGGATGCATTTTTTTGAGCTTCAAAATCTAGGGTTCTTTTCACTCCGATTATAAAGCTTGTAAGAGCCAGGATATTATTTAATAAAAATCCGATTGCGATTGGCTGAAAGAAGAAAAGTCATAAATTATGGGATAATTTTCATTCTTTGGGGAGAGAACTATCCCTTTAATAATTATTATTGCTTATGTTCTACTTTAAGTGCAGACCAGTTCAAGAGTATAAAGCGTACCTCAGTAACCTGACTGGTAACGTATAATATGCATAGTTATAAAGCAAGATTTACATGCTTATGATAATGCTAATTAAGCATTATTGGAAGTTGCACAATTGAATCATTCTGAAGCATGCTTGCGCGGGTGAGGTAAGGAAAGTATCTAACGCATTCAAAATATTTGTATTTTTTTTGTGTGTTGTCCAGAGATTAAGCACTAAACATTTTAAAAGTAAAGCATTTCTAGCTCAACAGCTTACGTTGAAGACATGTTTTGTCATGTTGTTTCATACTAACAATGACTAATCCTTATTGTGCCTACAGTGTATTTTACTGGTTCTACTACTGTTACATTTCTCCCTTACAGTTTCAATATGATGATTGTCATCTCTGCACCGTTTCAGCATTTAAAGGAACAGTTCGCCTGAAAATGAAAATGCAGTCATCATTTACTCACCCTCGTGTTTTTCCAAACCTTTTTCCCTGTTCGGGTGAACTATTCCTTTAACATTTTGCATATGCTTGAATCAAGTCAAATTGCCACCGTCTCACAAAACACGCATGAAGCCCTTCATTCAAGTAAAGGTTCATCGTCGGCGTCGTCATCATCCAACTCCAAGCGGGCGAATGGACGTGTAGACGAGGCATCTCTGTTCTTCATCAGCTTGAATAGGCAGGTGAAGGTGGTCAGGATGATTAAAACGCCGATGACGATGCCCACTGCTAACGCTAGCTCTCCGCACTGCTCGTTAACTAGCGCGCAGCGCACGTGAGCGAAACTGCCGTTGTTGGCCTCTGGAGCGATGCCGATGAGGTGGCACATGAGTGGGTAGAGATCCACGCTGTTAAAGCTCGACATCTTGTAGCCTTTACGGAACGCAGGCCCATGGGCGGCCAGGAAGGGGTGCATGCTGGGAAGCATATTGTCATAGCCATGATCGCCCACTGCAAAAGATAAGAAACTGGATTAATGCAGACAAAGGGTTTTTTGACATTGGATGTCCAAAGCGGCGTGATCAAAAAGATCTTAAACTAGATGGAACTAGATTAAATATTTTGACTGTTGCGATTCCAAATCGGTTTAATGACCCGTAACTCTGCCTGAGTATCGGACAAGTGTTCACTGTTGGCCAGAGGAGACTAAGCCTGGTTTCTCCCAAGGTTTTTTTCTCCATTTGTTGGAGTTTTGGTTCCTTGCCGTTTTTGATATGCCTGCATTGGCACCGTTGTATGTGAACTGAGCTGAGCCGGACGATTACGTCACTGTTTTCTGCAGTGCTGATATACATAAATTAACTAGACTAATAACTACTGATATTTGCAACGGAATGAATCAATAATATATAGAATAAGCTGCACAATGACACCATTTTCTTATTAATGTAAAGCTGCGTTGCCACAATTTGCATTGTAAAAAGCGCTATATAAATAAAAGATGACTTGACTTGACTTGATTGGATGCATGTAAACTGCCAAAACAAAATGAGGAACCTTAAAATAGCATAATAGGGGGCCTTTTAAAAGTGTCAACATGAACGCAAATTGCAACAATAACAATGCAATAGTGATGATTTTTTTTTTTTTTAAAGGATTAAATAGTAAATATTTTTAACATGGGCATAATAATCTAAGCAAATGGAACTTTAAAAATGACTCAATGCTCTTAAGAAACACTTACGTCGTGGGAGTACGCCATCTTTGACAATCGTCCAGCCTTCATCTGCCACCAAAATGATCGGCTGAATCCTTTCGTTGTTTTTATAGTGCAGCCTGTCGGGAACGTCGTCCTTCAGGTACACCTTCATGTTTTTGTGACAACTGGACAGGTTTTTGTATACGGTGGAATTATCTGTGAATAAAAGAAAGAAAAAAATATATGAAGAAAAATGCGAATCCAGACTTTTTCTCATTTCTACAAAATCTACAGCCTTTTTTGTGGCTAATGCAGTAATGTTCATTTCAATTCAATACTAATGTTAAATATTTCAGCAATGTTCTATATTTAGTATAACATTACATAAGATTTAACACGTACATTAGATAGTATATACATACTGTATTACATCTCTACTGTTGTATAATTTTAAATAAATATACCACTTATATAAATATAATTTAACCACTCTGATCTCTGAAAAACAAGCTGAAAACGGAATAGCAATAGTAATCCAATTATCGTGAATAAGTTAGATGGGCATGTTCTATGGAAGGAAATGACATTATGTTCTTCAGACATTCCTCTTGAAACGAAAAAAGAGCCCCACACTGGTTTTGAACCACCGAAAACCACTTTGATATCCCCATATCTCTGGTATTGAACCTTAGATACATCCGTGACGTTTAATAGCTTGGCTTTCATCACAGTTGTTTGTGTGAGGCAAACTAAATAAAAAAAAAAAAAAATAGCTAAATGGAGTATCGATGGCAAATTGTACCTTGCAGTGGAATTATGGCAGCCACCGGAGTGAGATCCACCACTGTATAGCTGTTCCGACTGATGCAGTCATCCAGTACAATAAGACGCTGTTTAGAACACTGGGCCATTCCATGATCGCTAGTGATGATAACGTTTATTTTCCCCCATAATCCCATTTTGTCGAGCTGCTCCATGAGGAAACCTATGTGATTATCCACCTCCTTCAAAACCTTGGCCATCTCCGTGGTGTTCTCCGGGCCGTATTTGTGGCCGCTCCAGTCGGGTTCTTCCCAGTACAGACTGGCAAACTTAACAGATGCGTCCGTCGTCATCCACTGTGTGAGGTTTCCCAGCCTTTCTTCGAAGGGCACCTTCGAGTCGTACTCATATTTGTATTTTAATGTGTGATTTTGAATTTTCACATCAGTTCCTGGCCACATGGCAGATGCCGCCCTGTAGCCGTTCTTCTCCACGGACACCCAGATAGGAGTGGCTTCGTCCCACCAGAACGGGTCGCTATCATTTTTTATAGAGAAATGCTTTTTTGACACTGGGTCGTACATAACACTGGCAAGCATCCCGTGGCTCTCCGCGTACAGCCCTGTGACAAGACTGTAATGATTGGGAAAGGTTTTCGTTGTGAACACATTGGTTAGCTCACGTACAAGGACACCATCTGAGAAGAACTTCTCTAGATTGGGAAATGAGTATTTGTTTAAGTAGTCTGCCCGAAAGCCATCGAAAGACACCAGGAGGAGTGCCGGCGTGTCATTGGCAGACTTAAGTGCCTGCGCAGACAGGGTTAATCCACTACAGACCGTGAAAGCGCACAGATAACTGCTGAACTGCATCCTGAGGTGGGGAATGTGGAAGTGACTTTTTTCACTGTGAATAGACAAAAGCAAGTTATAACAGACAGACTAACTTTTGTTAAAAATGAAAGTCCTATAACAAGCCTACTTGTGTACTTCACTGACTGCACATATATAGCGCACACGATGTCTTCAACTGCAGTTTTCAAATTATTTTAAATGTGAAATATTTCAACTATTGTAATTCATGTCATGCCATTGGACTATTTAACTGAACTTTGGCACGCTGAAGCTGAGTGATGCTACCGGAGTATACTCGAGTTAATATGCTCAGTTGATTCAAAACATATGGTGACACAGGGTTGAAATAATGTAGCGTGTTAGGAGAGACTCAGGGTTCGTAAGAACTAATCAATGAAATCAATAATAATCGATATAGAAAATAATTGAACAATGTTTAATTGCACATTTATCCTACATAGATACATTCACTATATGTTTAGAGAACAACATTTGGATTGTGGAATAACAATTTCATTTCATTCAAATGAATTATTTTTAATAATTGGATTGTTCATCTGATCTATTGGTCAGAGAAACAATCGACAGATTATTTGATTGGCATATTCATAATAAAACCATTTACTTTTATTTTTATACATCCAAAGTTAACTGACTATCTTGAGTTAAAGGCATAGCCAAAAGGAATATCCAAAAACAATTAGAACAACGTTATATATTTTGTTGAATTTTGTACTTCTATTATCCCAAATGATTCCGAGATCATCAGTGACATCATACCCACGTTACCCTCGGTTTTCCACCAAAGACGCTTTAATATATGATGCGTTTAATTAGACAGGTGAGCAACTTTTAGATTGATCATTTATCAACAGAAAACTAATTGTTTTGGCCTCGTTCCGTTCCAACGGCTTTCAGCCACACCTTGCTTAATACTATAGTAACCCATGAACATGATTTCTGCCCAAGTTCCATCCCAATTCTCTTCCACCGGCTGTAGACATCAAGACAACACATTCCACGGTTCCCTGAAATCAAGGCGTCATCAAGCTACAACTTTGTTTTGAGTAAGCAACCTCTAGCGGTGCAAATTTTCATATTGTGCCTGTAAAGGCGAAGTTTTGTCAAAACCAACACACATTCTATATGAAAACCTACTTCAAGAACATGTAACGTGATTTGACTTCACTATTACAATCAGTTAAAAATGCTATTATTTGAAGAAACAGAAATCAAGACTTCTTACAATAGATTCTCCGTCCCGGAGATATTTCACCTAATTAATGTTATCGGATATTAACCTTAATAAAACTTGCCATACTTTAACTTAAAAAGATGTGACATATAAAATTAGAAGTATAATATAGAATAGAAGTATAGAAGAAGAAGAAAAAATAAATGTAACAAGTTTCAGTAACACTTAATTTTACATTGTTACATGTGTTACATGCAGTTACTATATTAATAACTATAAATTTAGCATAATTACATGCAACTAACCCTAACCCCAATCCTAAACCTATAGTAAGTACATGTAGTTACTTAATATTATTCAGTACTTAAATCCATAATAACAGTGTAACCCAAGCTTCTTTGTCATTTTCACAAGATGCACTGTTATAAATTTACTGTAAATTTTACAGTATAATACTGGCAGCAGGGTTACCAGGCAGTTACTGTAAATTTTACAGTATAATACTGGCAGCAGGGTTGCCAGCCAGTTACTGTAAATTTTACAGTATAATAATGGCAGCAGGGTTACCAGCCAGTTACTGTAAATTATACAGTATAATACTGGCAGCAGGGTTTCCAGCCAGTTACTGTAAATTTTACAGTATTCTACTGGCAGCAGGGTTGCCAGCCAGTTACTGTAAATTTTACAGTATAATACTGGCAGCAGGGTTACCAGGCAGTTACTGTAAATTTTACAGTATAATAATGGCAGCAGGGTTGCCAGCCAGTTACTGTAAATTTTACAGTATAATAATGGCAGCAGGGTTACCAGCCAGTTACTGTAAATTATACAGTATAATACTGGCAGCAGGGTTTCCAGCCAGTTACTGTAAATTTTACAGTATAATACTGGCAGCAGGGTTGCCAGGCAGTTACTGTAAATTTTACAGTATAATAATGGCAGCAGGGTTGCCAGCCAGTTACTGTAAATTTTACAGTATAATAATGGCAGCAGGGTTACCAGCCAGTTACTGTAAATTATACAGTATAATACTGGCAGCAGGGTTTCCAGCCAGTTACTGTAAATTTTACAGTATAATACTGGCAGCAGGGTTGCCAGCCAGTTACTGTAAATTTTACAGTATAATAATGGCAGCAGGGTTGCCAGCCAGTTACTGTAAATTTTACAGTATAATAATGGCAGCAGGGTTACCAGCCAGTTACTGTAAATTATACAGTATAATACTGGCAGCAGGGTTTCCAGCCAGTTACTGTAAATTTTACAGTATAATAATGGCAGCAGGGTTGCCAGCCAGTTACTGTAAATTTTACAGTATAATAATGGCAGCAGGGTTGCCAGCCAGTTACTGTAAATTTTACAGTATAATAATGGCAGCAGGGTTACCAGCCAGTTACTGTAAATTATACAGTATAATACTGGCAGCAGGGTTTCCAGCCAGTTACTGTAAATTTTACAGTATAATACTGGCAGCAGGGTTGCCAGCCAGTTACTGTAAATTTTACAGTATAATAATGGCAGCAGGGTTGCCAGCCAGTTACTGTAAATTTTACAGTATAATAATGGCAGCAGGGTTACCAGCCAGTTACTGTAAATTATACAGTATAATACTGGCAGCAGGGTTTCCAGCCAGTTACTGTAAATTTTACAGTATAATAATGGCAGCAGGGTTGCCAGCCAGTTACTGTAAATTTTACAGTATAATAATGGCAGCAGGGTTGCCAGCCAGTTACTGTAAATTTTACAGTATAATACTGGCAGCAGGGTTGCCAGCCAGTTACTGTAAATTTTACAGTATAATACTGGCAGCAGGGTTGCCAGCCAGTTACTGTAAATTTTACAGTATAATACTGGCAGCAGGGTTACCAGCCAGTTACTGTAAATTTTACAGTATAATACTGGCAGCAGGGTTACCAGCCAGTTACTGTAAATTTTACAGTATAATACTGGCAGCAGGGTTACCAGCCAGTTACTGTAAATTTTACAGTATAATACTGGCAGCAGGGTTGCCAGCCAGTTACTGTAGATTTTACAGTATAATAATGGCAGCAGGGTTGCCAGCCAGTTACTGTAGATTTTACAGTATAATAATGGCAGCAGGGTTGCCAGCCAGCTACTGTAAATTTTACAGTAGTGTTACTGTAATTTAATTAACAGAATTACCCTGTATTCTCTGATTACAGTTTTAAAATTGTGAAGGGTCAATTTACAGCGATATTCTGTACATTTGAATCAAACCAACACATGACCCCAGAATGCATTGCAGTTTACAGCAATATGCTGTATTATTAAAAAAAAAACAGCCAGCGGCTGTAAAATAATGCTGTAATTTTTACAGCAATTCATTACAGTGTGTCAGTGACCGTTTGTACATTGAAATTGTTGTTGGGAGGCATTCTTACAGCAGTGAAAACAAATGATACATGTGCAAATGTCAAAGTGCAGGTGCTCATGTAAACCATGGGTTTGTGTATGAGAGTATATGAATAGTAGAACTATGTCATTTATGTGTTTTATGTAACAAGGAAGTGATACAGGAAGCACCGGAGGACAAAACGTGGTTCTAAAATTAATACTGAAGTTGAGCAGGTGCACAACTAACAGAGTCCTGGATCACACTTACTGGAATGGATCAATAATCAATACAGGCCTGATTAAAATTCATTTAGAATTAACGCAATTCTTTTATAACGTCTATCGGTACTTTCAATGGAAAAAAAAGTAAAAATAGACTACAAAACAAAAAGGAGAAAATAAGGAAAAACTTGCACTAAATAACATTACTGATTTTGGTCAGTACGTTTTTTGGCCAAACTTAGCCATCAAGGAACTCAAAAAAAGCCAAAGGGGAGAAACATTATCATACCTTTCGACTTGGCACGTTGGAAAGCGTATATTTTTTTACCTCCAGTCACATTAAACTCTTCGGTGATGTCGATGTAGATATTATAAAGTCAGATGTGTTCTGGACTTGATGCGGTTTCTTGCGCTTCCTCAAACACAATGCCCACATGACGTCATAGTTTGACGGACAGATTCAGCGGCCAATGAAAACGAGGGACGTCCCAACTGCAGGTGCTCTTTTTTGTGTGTGACATACAACACTCTTTTAATTGAGCACAACTCATAAGAAAATAATACATCCAGTTTACATGTATTCGTATTAGATTATAATAATACATAATAATTTTTTTTCCTAAGTAAAATATTAGTATCATATTTTTAGCTGTTTGTAAAATAAAACCACACTAAACAGCTTGTATTTCAAAACAAAACTAGCAATATGGTGACAAGTTTTTTTGTTACTTTAAATATCACACATGCGCACTCAGTACAAAAACCTGTAAGAACGCATCCTGCAAAAACAGAAGCCGCGCTCGCTGACAGAAATGTGTTAAACAGCTTTAAAGGGGTGTTTGCGTTTACATTGTGTTTCGGAAAGCAAAAACAGGAATATCTATATTGTGCGTTTGACGCACACAGTAAAGTCTACGAAACGCGACGCGTACACTGCAAGCGAGAGAATCCCGAAGTGGACCAATCAGAGCGCTCGTATGATAATGAGCGAAGCGCGACGCGTCTCTCTGAACTGACATCATTACCCGGTCGACCAATGAGAGACCTCGTTTACGCGACGCGGCACGTTCGCGTTCATTTGCAGTAGATGGGGTTTGACTCACTAAATGCGGTTTGGTGAAGGTAGGTTGTTATTCAAACATTTTTATTTATCATTTCTGCATAATAACATAAATAGGGACCACTAGGTGGTCTTCAGCGCTGTCACTGAAATCCAGTTCTAATTTTTTTTTTTTTTGTTGCAATATTTCCTCTGTGTTATGATAGAAACGTCGTCACAGCTGCATTCGAGCTCCTCACTCTGGAAGTAAATATGGGTTTAAGTTTTTAGAGAGATCTGTGTGTATGAATTTAGGATTATGAATTAATTTATTCCTAAACTAGATCAGGAGCTGGTTAGGCTATTCTTTCCAGCTGGTACCATAGACAGAGAGGGAGACTGTCGTACACTCTGTATTGATGTATGTTTTTTAATGAAAAAAATTAGTTTTTAATCATTTATTAGTAATATTATATTAATATTATTCATATTTAAACAATCATATTTATTTACTGTAGCATTATTATTTAAATATTTTTAGAATCATTTATAATGAAAAGAATTGATTGATAAAATTGACTGACTTACATTAAATAAATAATATTTTATTAAAATAATTTTTTACAAAATAGGATTATTAATAAGTTTAAAAGTTATTTTAAATATTTAATAATAATATATAATAATTATATTTATTGTATAAATGTAAGTATATATTATGTAAATATAAAATCTTAAATATTTTAATTATTATTTAAGTAAATTTAAAAAAAAAATTTCATTTGGTATGAATTGTGAACTAGATATGTTCTCGTGACAGTTTTCGGGAGATTCCCTCATCTGAATGATGCTCAGCATGTTCTCATTATGATCACGCCAAAAAACAGTTCTTCTTTTTAATGGACAGCATTTTGTTGCTAGTGTAATGCTGACTTTTCCATGAATCAGGACATCGCAAAAACACTGAGCAGCGGGAATCTTTTTGCGGCCTTTCCATACATTACATTTTCCACAGTAGACTCTCTGTTTAGTTAGCCAACTTTTTCCCCAGTTGGTCCTCCAAGCATCATGAATTTCTAATATAGCAAGTTGCAATTCTCCATAAAACTCTTATGAAACTCCATAAAAGTCTGTCACTATTAAAGGACCGTGAAAGAACTTACATAATTTGCTGCTATGATATGATAAAATCTTAACAGCCAGATTGGGAGTTTGTTTGGTGTGCTCTGGTTGATGAGAACTAGAATCGCACAGAGACGGCGGGACTCAAGGGGTTCCCAGTTTAGCAGGCAGCTGCCGTGTCCTAGTTCCATTGCTGAACCTCAATGGAGTCCAGCAGACTGTACCGATATCACATGTAAACAATCTGCTTCTATATATATATGACATGCATGCAAAGTATAAGATCTTTTATGGTGCAAAAAATGCTATCATTAAAACTACAGTCCCTAAATATGGGATAAACTGTTCTGAGAGAAAAAAAAAGAAAAGCACAATTTGGAATCAATCCTTAAATGACCGTTAAGTGATACTATCACTCGAGGTACACTGCAAAAAAAATGGTGTAGGATTTACTTTTTCACTCAGATCGCAAATAAACTGTAAATTTTGAAGTAGAAAGACTGAAACAGTATTTTCTTGTAGAATGTTCTCCAGCAATGCACAAATTATTTTCATTCGCAACATTTTTCTCTCGTTTTCCAGTACAAATATCTAAACATTCTTAAATCAAGACACGTTTACTGGAGAAGAAAATGATGAGATATTATAAGCCTTGTTATCTGATAAATGTATTTGAATTAACACAAGCATAAATATCTGAATAGAATCATTTAATTCAAAAGGAAAAACAAGATTATTTTTCAGGAAGACATACTTTACATTGATACTTTTTCTTTTTCAGAAAACAATACTTAGTATCATGTCATTTTGCTTCTCAAGTTAATGTATCTTTGATTTAAGTCCAAGAAAAATATCTGCACTGTAAAATGAGACAAAAATACTGAGTAAGAATTTTTTTTGTTTTGAATAATCTTTAAGTAAATAATTTTTACCATGTATATGGGAATTTCCTGATGATAATGAAGTGACTGCACAATATAATTGTTCAAATCACTTTTGTCACCACAGAATTATTTTGTGCAGTTTACAATGGGTCAGTTAATCTATTTATACAAAAAGCAACTGTTCATTCACGCAATATGTTGTATCATATGATCAGGGTTGGGGAGTAACGAAATACAAGTAACTTAGTTATGTATTTAAAATAAAAAATGAGTACATTTGAAATGGGTGGTAATCAGATTACAGTTACATCTGAAAAGTGTTTTAGATTACCAAAGTGATTACTTTGAATTTTAATAGCAACTTTTTCCCCACAATTAGTTTTTTTCCCCCAATTTGTTAGTTTGCATTTCACAATTCTGACTGCTTTTTGTCAGAATCGCGAGATTTAAACTCAAAATTGCAAGTTATAAAGTCAGAATTGGGAGATATAAACTTGCAATACTAACTTTTTTGCTATTGTTAATTTAGTATGAGTTTATATCTCATAATTCTGACTTTTCTCATATCTCATAATTCTGACTTTTCTCAATATTGCAAGTTTATATCTCATAATTCTGACTTTATAACTCGCAGGGGAAAAAGTCAGAATTGTGAGATAAAAACTCGCAATTATCTGTTTTGTGTTTGTTCCACACTTATTAGTATTCCAAAGTATTCTAAAGTATTTAGATTAAGTCACTAAACTTGAGTAATGTAACGAAATACGTTACAAATGACTTTTTAAAGCATTTTTTTTGTAATCTGTAGTGAAATACATTTTAAAAGTACCCAGCCCTGCATATGATGGTAACTCTGGATTTGTGAGTAGAGCAAATTTTTATGTTGAGTGTTTATTTTCTAAGATCAAAATAAAACCGAACACCTCAAAATTGCAATAAATAAGCGTCAACAGAACAGCCTCTTAAACATCTACAGACACTCAAGTCTCAGTTGAGCTCAAAAAAAGGAATATAACACCAATATCCTTCAAAATAACAGATATATCAAATAATGTGTTGAGTAAAATTAAATAGTCTAAGCCTTCTTGCACTGGACATTGGCCTCATCACCGGCTGCAGTCATGTCCTCATCTTATATATGAAACACCTTCACATAAAGTAGCCTTAGGTGAGTAAGTGGAAAACACACATTAATATAGTACCTTCAATGCCCTGCAGATGGCGATATCACTTTTGTGCCAGAAATAAACAGCTGTAGAAAAAGTTGTGCCATACAAAATAATTAAATTACTCATTACAAATATATTAGAGTAAAGAGTTCATATACATATATGGAGTAAAACTTGCTAATATCTTTGATACTTAAAGGATTAGTTCACCCAAAAATGAAAATTCTATTATTAATCACTCACCCTCATGTCCTTCCACACCCGAAAGACCTTCGTTCACCCTCGGAAAACAAATTAAGATACTTTTGATGAAATCCCAGAAGTACAACAATGTAATCACCTCTTTCAAGGTCCAGAAAGGGACTATTTTTATTTATTTATTTATTTTTTTTGGACAGGGAGTCTTTTTTTTTTTTTTTTATTAACCAGACAAGTATACAATATGCAGAAATGTACATATTACATATACAAAAAACAAAAACAAATAAACATGCCAGAGTGTACAGACCATTGATTCATTAACCAAAAACTGAACATTCATTAAAAATATGACAAGTCTTCCTTGCCTTTTTATTTATAATGTTCTCCAAGCTTGTGCAGTAGTCCTTCGTCTCCTGAAGAAAATGAATAAAATTTGGTTTGGATCCTGACCATTTTTTTCTTGTGTATGTGAAATTTTCCCAAAATAATAAACAGTTGGACAATAAAAGTAAAATGATTATTATTATTGTCATTGGAATAATACATACATATATCAAAATTACTTAATTTAAATATAACATTTGTTTTCATCCTAATGAAATTTTCCACATCCACCCAAAAAATCTTTGTGTAGATACAATTACAAAATAGACGGACAATAGATTCTTTTTCCATAGAACAAAAATCACATGAATAATCGATCTCTAAATGAAACCTCTCTAACACACTTTTAGCTGGATATATATCACGTAAAATTTTAAAAGTAACCTCCTTTACTTTATTATTTAAACAGTATGGTTCACAAATACACCAAGCTTTTTTCCAATTTCTATTTCGAAATACACTGGTCCACAATATGCTTTTATGAGTAGCTGTTTCATCTATTATAATATTCCTAATATGTTTATTTGTACAACTGTGTTTGAAAATATCAATGTCTCCTACAGGGAGTGCAGAATTATTAGGCAAATGAGTATTTTGACCACATCATCCTCGTTATGCATGTTGTCTTACTCCATATTAGGTGATGTGCATCTCTGTAATGAGAAGGGGTGTGGTCTAATGACATCAACACCCTATATCAGGTGTGCATAATTATTAGGCAACTTCCTTTCCTTTGGCAAAATGGGTCGAAAGAAGGACTTGACAGGCTCAGAAAAGTCAAAAATAGTGAGATATATTGCAGAGGGATGCAGAAGTCTTAAAATAGCCAAGCTTCTGAAGCGTGATCATCGAACAATCAAGCGTTTCATTCAAAATAGTCAACAGAAGCGTGTGGAAAAACCAAGGCGCAAAATAACTGCCCGTGAACTGAGAAAAGTCAAGCGTGCAGCTGCCAAGATGCCACTTGCCACCAGTTTGGCCATATTTCAGAGCTGCAACATCACTGGAGTGCCCAAAAGCACAAGGTGTGCAATACTCAGAGACATGGCCAAGGTAAGAAAGGCAGAAAGTCCACCACCACTGAACAAGACACACAAGCTGAAACGTCAAGACTGGGCCAAGAAATATCTCAAGACTGATTTTTCTAAGGTTTTATGGACTGATGAAATGAGAGTGAGTCTTGATGGGCCAGATGGATGGGCCCGTGGCTGGATTGGTAAAGGGCAGAGAGCTCCAGTCCGACTCAGACGCCAGCAAGGTGGAGGTGGAGTACTGGTTTGGGCTGGTATCATCAAAGATGAGCTTGTGGGGCCTTTTCGGGTTGAGGATGGAGTCAAGCTCAACTCCCAGTCCTACTGCCAGTTTCTGGAAGACACCTTCTTCAAGCAGTGGTACAGGAAGAAGTCTACATCCTTCAAGAAAAACATGATTTTCATGCAGGACAATGCTCCATCACACGCGTCCAAGTACTCCACAGCGTGGCTGGCAAGAAAGGGTATAAAAGAAGAAAATCTAATGATATGGCCTCCTTGTTCACCTGATCTGAACCCCATTGAGAACCTGTGGTCCATCATCAAATGGGCGATTTACAAGGAGGGAAAACAGTACACCTCTCTGAACAGTGTCTGGGAGGCTGTGGTTGATGGTGAACAGATCAAAACACTGACAGAATCCATGGATGGCAGGCTTTTGAGTGTCCTTGCAAAGAAAGGTGGCTATATTGGTCACTGATTTGTTTTTGTTTGGTTTTTGAATGTCAGAAATGTATATTTGTGAATGTTGAGATGTTATATTGGTTTCACTGGTAAAAATAAATAATTGAAATGGGTATAAATTTGTTTTTTGTTAAGGTGCCTAATAATTATGCACAGTAATAGTCACCTGCACACACAGATATCCCCCTAAAATAGCTAAAACTAAAAACTAAAACTTCCAAAAATATTCAGCTTTGATATTAATGAGTTTTTTGTGTTCATTGAGAACATGGTTGTTGTTCAATGATAAAATTAATCCTCAAAAATACAACTTGCCTAATAATTCTGCACTCCCTGTGTAAACATGCTGCCTTTAATGAATATTGCGTCACTTCTACAAGCCCTTACAAAATGTATAACTTGTTGAGGTATGGCGTCAAATACAACAGCAAACTCTTTTCAGAAAGGGACTAAAGACATCGTTAAAACAGTTGACGTGACTACAGTGGTTCAACCTTAATTTTATGAAGTGACAAAAATAAAATTCGTCGCTTCATAAAATTAAGGTTGAACCATTGCAGTCACGTCGACTTTTTTAACGATGACACCAAGTACAGTAACTATTACATTTACTCAAAAACTTTACACCACTGTTTGTTTCCAGGATATACTGTATTTGATCCATTTTCTTGTTTGTTCTCTGATCCACAAGAATTAGTGCTCGTGATTTCTCTAGTCAACAATGAACATGGTTACAAGGAAGTATACATTATGAAAGAAGACAAACTAGTAAATCAAGTGTTAGTGCAGTTGTTGATATAAACTGTCCTGATTACAGAACTGAACAGGTATGTTTCTTTTACGAGACGATTTGTAGATTATAAGATGGTTTATCACATTTAAGTATACAGTAGGTTTCAGAATTCACTTTTTCCATTGTATGATTCTATTTGTGTTTCTGTCATATTTCAGATCGTAATCATTGTCTCAGTTTGAGCCCATTTCTGCAAGTCTTCTTTGGAGAGCCTCTAGAAAGCTGCTGAAGCTACCATTTAAAAAAAAAAAAAAAAAAAACATATCTTCAATAATAAATCAAAACTAATCTGTGTGGTATGAAAGTTCTCTAAAACAAAAGATAATTGCATTCTTGAAATCTGTGCATATTTTGGCTTAATCTGAAGAGCCGGGACAATCGCTGGAGCCATGCAGGTCTCTTGAAAAATTTCCAACAGTGATGTTGATCTGCCAACTTATCCAGTAAATGATTTTTAGTTTCCTTGCAAGTGTAGAGGAAATGTCCCTAAAGCCAATGGCAATGTCAAATGTAGCTAAGCCCTTAAAAAGCCCAGAAAGCCTTGCTGCATCGCAGGATGACCACCTTTCCAGTTTGAAGGCTTTGACTGAGAAGCTGAAACTGGAGACCAGAAAGCCGTCTTACCTGGACTGGAGAGCCCAGCTGGAAGCAATGCTGGCCCACAGCCACAGAGTCTCAGATGCGTTACCGACAAAGGGCGACACGGAGAAACAAAAAACATCAGGTCCTCCTAAGTGGGCGAAGCCATCGCTGGGCGCTGGTGTGATCCACGAAGGGAAGCAGCCATCGTGGAACAGACTGGGATTTGGAAGCATAGACCAAGCGTTGGAGTGGCTCAGGAAAGAACTGGTGAGTTTTTCACCTTGATTTCTATTTAAATAAATTAAAAATAGGCATAAATAAAACAGCTTTTTGGTCACTTGTGGGAAAAATGCATATAAAACAATATACAAATAATATGTAAATATATATTTAATAATAATATATATTTTTGAAAGAAGTCTCTTCTGCTCATCAAGGCTATTTGACCAAAAATACAGTGAAAACAGTGATATTATGAAATGTTGGTAACACTTTACAATAAGGTTTCATCAGTTCACAAATTTAGTTGACATGAACAAAAACTGAGCAATACTTCTACAGTATTTATTAACCTAAGATAATGTAATTTAATATTATTAAAACCAAGAGTTGTTTTTGTTAACATTAATGCACTGATCAATGAATAACCTTTAACAAAGATGTTTAAGGTAATGTATTTTAAAATATCATTTATTCCTGATGGCAAACCTGATTTTTCAGCATCATTATGCCAGTCTTCAGTGTCACGATCCTTTAGAAATCATTCTAATATGATGATTTACTGCTCAAGAAACATTTCATATTACTATCAATGTTGAAAATAGCTTCAAATCCTTTAATAGAAAAGTTCAGAAGAACAGCTTTCATTTGAAAAATAGCCTGTAAACATTATTAATGCCTTTACTATCACTTTTCTACAATTGAATGTGTTGTTACGACCGCTAGGGGTCAGCCTTAACAGAAAGAAAGAAGAGTCTCGATATCAGAGAGAAAAATTTAAAATCAGAAGGGGCAAATCAGGCAAAAATAACAACAACAAAAAAAAAAAATTAAAACTAAATTACCTAAACGAAAACAAAATAACGTTACATCTTAACTTGTCCATCTCCTTTAACCATAACCAAAGAGAGAAAAACATAAATAAATTAACATCCCTTAATTTGTCAAAAAGTCTTGTGAGAGTCTTGCGGCAAACAAATCAGATTTGGTATCCAAGTCGTAGTCAAACGGTCAATGATCAAATAAAACTAGGGAATCAGAAATAACAATGACAACACACACACTCTCAGTTTCAATAAACAATCTCTCTGGCACGACAGCGAATGCAAAGAACAAAGGCCGAAGATGAGTGTTTTGGGCTGACCTTATATGTGGGTCAGGTGGCTGGCAGGACCAATCACAGTTGTCCACAGGTTACTAGAGACAACGCCCACCTGGAACACAAACACGTCTATACACACACAATGACAGTTCACAGACACAAAATATCTCAGGGTCTTAACAATGTCTTTGCTTTAAAAAAAAACGTGACGTATTGTCAAGTATGGTGACCCATACTCGAAATTGGTGCTCTGCATTTAACCCAATGCATGAGTAGTGAACACACACACACACTGTGAACACACACCCGGAGCAGTGCAATAGCAATTAGGGGTTAGGTGCCTTGCTCAAGTGGAGAGAGTGCTGTTTATTCACAATCCCCACCTTCAATTCCTGCCGGCGTGGAAATCGAACCGGCAACCTTCACGTTACAAGCCCAACTCCCTCACCATTAGGCCACGACTACCTCGGGTGTGGGTTTAGGGGTGGGCCTTCAAGAATTTAGCAAGTCTTTTGAAAAAATGTTGGATTCCTTTAATAGGAATGAAGGCGGACGAGGATGGATGATTAAAAAAAATGCGAATCACCCTCTTGATAAATGTGACATTAATAATCCATTGAGTTGAAATCGATTGGATTATCACCTGACCTGGGATTTGACGCTATCCTGCGCCTTAACTCCTACTCTCTCATTACGCCTTATTCCTGAATCTGTATTAAATTTTTGAGAGAGTGGATATTTTGTGAGAATTCTCACTATTGTTTCAACATTATTTGCAAGTGTAAAAGTGATATTAAAGCAATATTGTACATTAACATTAACTTTGTCATTTTAATTCAATGCAATTAGCGTTGACGCATCAACACTGACTCAACATTGTTTCAATGATTACATACTATCTGGGTACGCACGCTCGTGACGTTCCAAACGTGTAAGACCTCCGTTCATCTTCTGAACACAAATTAAGATATTTTTGATGAAATCCAAGCTTTCTGACTCCTACATAGACAGCAATGTCATAACCAATTTCAAGGCCCAGAACGGAAGTAAAGACGTCGTTAAAATACTGTAGTAAACACAGTGTAGCGCTTTCCGTGTTCTGCGACAGAAGGCCGGGTTATTATCGGCCGGATCCTGCGTCAGCATCACATGCATGCATCGTGCTGCTCAAGTGAACAAGCAATGGCCTAAATAACGAGTCAGCGTTCTGATGTAGAACATGGAAGTGCTGCAACATTGTAGAAGAATGACAGGGAAGAGACGAGTACAAAAATACAAAATACAAAAAGTATTCTCGTCACTTCGTAACATTAAGGTTGAACCACTGTAGTCACATGGACGAATTTAACTTTGTCTTTAGCACCTTCTGGACCTTGACAGTGGTGGTTAAATTGCGTCAGATACCTATTGGATTCCATCAAAAATATCTTGATTTGATATCAAGATATCAATATTTAATGCTAAAATGTATGTTTTTAATGTAATTAAAATACTTTGAATCAGTTCAAGAATAGTTTATGCAGTTTTATATTGTTTATTTGAAAGAATAAAAAAAGAGCAGTGTCATGTCTATCCTTGTATTGTTGTGCAACTGGTTGAGGTTGAATTGGATTTAGAAAGTAATTAGTAAAAAGTTCAATATTTTTAGATAGAATTAGTATAGTAATCTAATAACACTGGTGAACATGTAATTAGAAGCTGTAATTAATTACTTTTTTATAGTAACTTACCCAACACTGGTTGCCACCAACTGGTGTAACAATGTAAAAGGGCCAGGAAAAGTTTTAAAAGAGTGTTTCTCTGATATTATTCCTTTTGTTGCAGGCAGAGATGCGTTCACAGGACCAGCAGCTCGCACGTCAGCTAATGCACCTGCGCAATGACATTAACAACCAGAGAATCGTGCAGACATGTAACCAACATCGCAAGATGCTGAACGATGCCACATTTGAGCTGGAGGAACGAGACGATATGTCAGATTTATGTGACGTCCCCATGTCTCCTGGATTAGGCCTCTCCTCAACACTCAAGGTCATTGGGGTCACCAAGATGAACATCAACTCTCGGCGGTTCTCCCTGTGCTAACATCAGGACACAGAGGACTGCATTTTTATCTTAAACGGGTCATGACATGGGTTTTTTTTTAAATTATTTAAATATGTTCCTTGAGGTTCTCCTATAGTGTTATTTTTTTGACAAAATATATATATATATATATATATATATATATATATATATATATATATATATAAGCGGATAATTTCAGATAGCGGTCAGGTTTAAGATGAACGCTGAAAATAATATTTTTTCTTCATATATATATATATATATATATATATATATAAATAAAAGCGGATCATTTCAGATAGAGGTTAAGTTTAAGATGAACGCTGAAAATATATTTTTTTTCTTCATATATATATATATATATATATATTATATATATATATATATATATATATAATGTATATATATATATATATATGTATAAAGAAAAAATATTATTTTCCGCATTCATCTTAAACCTAACCTCTATCTGAAATGATCCGCTTTTATTTATATATATATATATATATATATATATATATGAAGAAAAAATATTATTTTCAGCGTTCATCTTAAACCTAACCTCTATCTGAAATTATCCGCTTTTTAAAGGCCCGTTCACACCAAGTATGATAGCGAGATAGTTCTAAAGATAGTTCTAAAAATCATTCTAAATATAAAAAAACATCACTGTCCACACCACAGCTATAACAATACTACGATGGGATAACGATGGGACCACTTTCAGAGGGTTTTTCCCCAGCTGTTGAACAGTAAAACACTGACAGCCAATCAGAATCCATTATAATATAAGGGCTGGCGCATTTAAAATGGCAGACGACATTGAGAGACACTCGAAACATAGCATGCTGAGGACATCTGCTGGTTTAGGGGCCGTTAACATAATGCGTCTTTTGCGCTCTCAAATTCGTTATTTCGAATGTAGGCGCGCTCATAATTGAAGCGACACGCATGGTCTACAGGTCATGTGACAAGAACAACCAATCGGCTTCAACCTTTTTGTAACAAAACATCGAAAGCTCAGCCAAACTGCTGATTATAGCTGTACAGGGTGGTTTTTATACCTTTATATCTTTTTATCTCCATAAATATACCTAGTAGTAAAGGTAATGCAAGGGCTAGAAATCAATTGATCTTTCGCTGAAACTTCCTCATTGTCATGGAGAGCGTAGTTCATGGTTGCATAGAACCGACAGACGCCACGGGAGCGCAAGTGCTTTGGAATATGTGAATGGCCCCTAAGCCGTGTGAATGCAAAAAGAACAGCAAAAACATGTCGGCACAATTCGGCACAACACTGGCGCAGGTAAACACCATATTGGATTAGAAAAAATCTCATGTAAATACTTCACCGATTCTTTCAATCAGAATGACAAAAAAGTGTACATGTAAATGTGGCTTGAGATTATGTTGGGTTCTGTTTGCTTTTGATGCGATGTGGTGCTCACATACGGTGTATGTCATGAAAAAACCACATTGAAAATGAATCGGAGACAAATTTCATCTAGTGGGAAAGTTTGGTACTGCTGCCAAACAAAATCTTACTGAAAGCTCATTTTTTGAGATGTCAACCTCAAATTTGGAGCACAACTTGTTTAGATTAATGGCTTTCATTTTCATTCATTTTTTTAGAGTCTTTTTTAGAGTAGAACATGTTTTGGAAAATATATATTTCATTTAAAATATAAAAATAGTATTTTTCTGCATTTTTGACCTGCAGCAGTTGCCATTGCATATCTCTACAGCTCTTGCTTAAAGGGATAGTTCACACAAAAATGAAAAGTATCCCATGATTTAGTCATCTCATGTAAACAGTTCACCGATTCTTTCAATCGGAATGACAAAAAAGTGTACATGTAAATGTGGCTTGAGATTATGTTGGGTTCTGTTTGCTTTTGATGCGATGTGGTGCTCACATACGGTGTATGTCATGAAAAAATTACCACATTGAAAATGAATCGGAGACAAATTTCATCTAGTGGGAAAGTTTGGTACTGCTGCCAAACAAAATCTTACTGAAAGCTCATTTTTTGAGATGTCAACCTCAAATTTGGAGCACAACTTGTTTAGATTAATGGCTTTCATTTTCATTCATTTTTTTTTAGTCTTTTTTAGAGTAGAACATGTTTTGGAAAATATATATTTCATTTAAAATATAAAAATAGTATTTTTTCTGCATTTTTGACCTGCAGCAGGTGCCATTGTATATCTCTACAGCTCTTGCTTAAAGGGATAGTTCACACAAAAATGAAAAGTATCCCATGATTTAGTCATCTCATGTAAACAGTTCACCGATTCTTTCGATCAGAATGACAAAAAAGTGTACATGTAAATGTGGCTTGAGATAATGTTGGGTTCTGTTTGCTTTTGATGCGATGTGGTGCTCACATACGGTGTATGTCATGAAAAAACCACATTGAAAATGAATCGGAGACAAATTTCATCTAGTGGGAAAGTTTGGTACTGCTGCCAAACAAAATCTTACTGAAAGCTCATTTTTTGAGATATCAACCTCAAATTTGGAGCACAACTTGTTTAGATTAATGGCTTTCATTTTCATTCATTTTTTTAGAGTTTTTTTTAGAGTAGAACATGTTTTGGAAAATATATATTTCATTTAAAATATAAAAATAGTATTTTTTCTGCATTTTTGACCTGCAGCAGTTGCCATTGCATATCTCTACAGCTCTTGCTTAAAGGGATAGTTCACACAAAAATGAAAAGTATCCCATGATTTAGTCATCTCATGTAAACAGTTCACCGATTCTTTCAATCGGAATGACAAAAAAGTGTACATGTAAATGTGGCTTGAGATAATGTTGGGTTCTGTTTGCTTTTGATGCGATGTGGTGCTCACATACGGTGTATGTCATGAAAAAACCACATTGAAAATGAATCGGAGACAAATTTCATCTAGTGGGAAAGTTTGGTACTGCTGCCAAACAAAATCTTACTGAAAGCTCATTTTTTGAGATATCAACCTCAAATTTGGAGCACAACTTGTTTAGATTAATGGCTTTCATTTTCATTCATTTTTTTAGAGTTTTTTTTAGAGTAGAACATGTTTTGGAAAATATATATTTCATTTAAAATATAAAAATAGTATTTTTTCTGCATTTTTGACCTGCAGCAGTTGCCATTGCATATCTCTACAGCTCTTGCTTAAAGGGATAGTTCACACAAAAATGAAAAGTATCCCATGATTTAGTCATCTCATGTAAACAGTTCACCGATTCTTTCAATCGGAATGACAAAAAAGTGTACATGTAAATGTGGCTTGAGATAATGTTGGGTTCTGTTTGCTTTTGATGCGATGTGGTGCTCACATACGGTGTATGTCATGAAAAAACCACATTGAAAATGAATCGGAGACAAATTTCATCTAGTGGGAAAATTTGGTACTGCTGCCAAACAAACAAAATCTTACTGAAAGCTCATTTTTTGAGATGTCAACCTCAAATTTGGAGCACAACTTGTTTAGATTAATGGCTTTCATTTTCATTCATTTTTTTAGAGTCTTTTTTAGAGTAGAACATGTTTTGGAAAATATATATTTCATTTAAAATATAAAAATAGTATTTTTTCTGCATTTTTGACCTGCAGCAGTTGCCATTGCATATCTCTACAGCTCTTGCTTAAAGGGATAGTTCACACAAAAATGAAAAGTATCCCATGATTTAGTCATCTCATGTAAACAGTTCACCGATTCTTTCAATCGGAATGACAAAAAAGTGTACATGTAAATGTGGCTTGAGATAATGTTGGGTTCTGTTTGCTTTTGATGCGATGTGGTGCTCACATACGGTGTATGTCATGAAAAAACCACATTGAAAATGAATCGGAGACAAATTTCATCTAGTGGGAAAATTTGGTACTGCTGCCAAACAAAATCTTACTGAAAGCTCATTTTTTGAGATGTCAACCTCAAATTTGGAGCACAACTTGTTTAGATTAATGGCTTTCATTTTCATTCATTTTTTTAGAGTCTTTTTTAGAGTAGAACATGTTTTGGAAAATATATATTTCATTTAAAATATAAAAATAGTATTTTTTCTGCATTTTTGACCTGCAGCAGTTGCCATTGCATATCTCTACAGCTCTTGCTTAAAGGGATAGTTCACACAAAAATGAAAAGTATCCCATGATTTAGTCATCTCATGTAAACAGTTCACCGATTCTTTCAATCGGAATGACAAAAAAGTGTACATGTAAATGTGGCTTGAGATTATGTTGGGTTCTGTTTGCTTTTGATGCGATGTGGTGCTCACATACGGTGAATGTCACTAATGAACGCCAGTGGGCGGGGCCTATAGTGAGATGATGCACCCGAGATGACTGGCATGCCGTTTAAAAAAACGATGATCACGACCCAATGCCAGTGGGTGAGGCCTATGGCGACAATGCAAAACTATCCGTTGATGTCTTGCTGTGGAGGCAGTCACATGCAAATGTATTTGCTTGTGTGATGTCACAAATCCTACAAAAAAAAAAAACATTTTTGCAGCTTGATTAAATAAATGCTTTGTTTATAATGAGGATGACATTTTAAGCAATGAAACTTGCAGGATGTTTTAATGGTAAAAAGACCTCTTATATGTCAAAAGATCCAAGTAAGTATTTCTCATGTCATGACCCTACGAGTGAACGATTGTGAGTGTTTTTATAGATTATAGAACATTGTTAGGATAAAGGTATTTTCAAAATGTCTCTGTTGTTGTGCTTTCATTGCCTTAAGCCAACATGAAAAGACATTGCTTTCAAGACTTTAAAACATCTTAATCATGTGTACGGTGTAATTTGTGTTTGATATTATGACATATGCCTATACTATTGGGGGAAAATGTAGATTTTAAGTGTATACAAAACAAAACTATATCAATTTAGTGAGTTGATTCTTACAAAAGAAAAAAAACTTGAAAGGGATTAACAAGCTTGTTTTTCTTAACCCCCATTGGGAGATATTTTTTCTTGTTTTAATCAAACTTAATTGTTACATTTTTCGGAAAACAAGACTTAATAATATCATGTTAGTTTGCTTCTCAAATAAAGGTATCTTGATTTAAGAATGTTTTGTAAGATTTTTTTTTTTTGCCATATACATATCAAGTTCTCTCACTATACTTATTGTGCAACAGTAACAGATTTCAGTTTTTTGTAATGCCACGTTTTCAAAGGCCACTATTGTTGTGAAATAGGTGTGTATCCATCATTATTCTGCAAACCTCCCCCTCTTTGTGCTTTTTAACCTGTTTGTTCAGTCACCAAAGGGTAAGGCCAATAGTAAAGAGTTTTTACATTCTAACACTAACAGAACTGCTTGTCATCGTATCTAAGCCATTCACAATGCAAGTCCCCTGGCACTTCAGATTCGGGATAGTCATTCTTGGAGACTCAGCTGTAGGGAAATCATCTCTTCTGCATCGTTTCACTGAAGGAACATTTGATGAATCCCGTCAGTCTCCACTGGGGATAGATTTCAAGGTGCATAACATGAACTTTGACAATGATGTTGTGATCAAACTCCTTCTGTGGGACACTGCGGGCCAGGAAAGATTTAGGTGAGTGTTTGTGAACTAAACACACCCAATATTATACAATAGTTTACACTGATGGTACTCTGTACTTTTTATTCTTATTCGAGGTCTATTTCTGCTCACTAAGTTTTCTTTATTTTTTAAGTTGTGTATGAAGTTTATGTGAACTCAAAACCTGAAGGTAGATTAGAAATTTAAGTATGAACTGGGCTCTCTGGACAAGTGTAAGGGATAACATGTTGTATTACTTTTTTCAAGTAACTAGTAATGCAAAGCATTACTTTTAAATTTACAACACAATATCTAAGTCATTTTGTTTTCCCATTTATTGACACCTCTCATGTCCCCTTGTTGACAGAAATCAGGAGTAAGTGCAGAGGCGTTGTGTGTGCTGTGTGAACATGATGGTTATTGTAGTTCTAGAATAAATGGAAGCATACATTTATTCATCTCACTTGCACAAAAACATTCACTATTCCTTAATAAGAATAAAAACAGTGAAATACAAACTCAAGAGTATTATGCACACCTGCAATAATTAAACGTGTTAAATAACACAACTACACCTTAACCAATATCTTTGCTGCAGATTTTTTCTCTTTTACTGAAAAAAAAAGTCACAATTGTATTATTCGCAGTCAAAAACTACCACACTGAAAATTGATCGGAGACAAATTTCATCTAGTGGGAAAGTTTGGTACTGCTGCCAAACAAAATCTTACTGAAAGCTCATTTTTTGAGATGTCAACCTCAAATTTGGAGCACAACTTGTTTAGATTAATGGCTTTCATTTTCATTCACTTTTTTAGAGTAGAACATGTTTTGGAAAATATATATTTCATTTAAAATATAAAAATAGTATTTTTCTGCATTTTTGACCTGCAGCAGTTGCCATTGCATATCTCTACAGCTCTTGCTTAAAGGGATAGTTCACACAAAAATGAAAAGTATCCCATGATTTACTCACCCTCCAGCCAAGGCGTACATGACTATCGTCCTTCAGACGAACACAATCAGAGATAAATTTAAAAAATATCCTTAGTCCTCAAAGGTTTATAATGGTTGTGAATGGCTGCCCAAATTCTGAAGACAAAACTTCACCAGCCATAAAAAAAAATGAATCCATACAATTATTATCCAGGGGGTTAATAATAAAGGCCTTCTGAAGTGAATAGATGCATTTGTGAAAGACAGGTATCCTTATTTAAAACTTTATAAAGTAAAATAACGGTACACAGTGCCATGACGTAACTATGCATTATAGTGCAGGTCATTTCGTGGTACGTGTTGGGTATGGTTTGCGCACCGGAAGCTTGTTATTTTACTTTATTAAGTTAAGGATACTTGTCCTACACAAACGCAATGATTCGTTTCAGGAGGCCTTTATTGACCTTCTGGAGTCATATGGATTAATTTTTTTATGGATGGATGCACTTTTTTTGTCTTCAAAATCTAGGCAGCCAATTAGAACCATTATGAACCTTGGACAACTAAGAATATTTTTAAATATGTCAGATTGTATTCGTCTGAAAGAAGATATTCATATACTCCTAGTGTGACTTGAGGGTGAGTAAATCATGGAATTTCTCTAGAATTTTTTTCTGTTATTATTGTATTTAAGAAGGTGCCAACAGTTTTTATCTCAAGTGTGAAATCTAGCCCCAGTCCTATGTTTTAAGAGTTGCTCAGCTAAAACAACTTCAACATGCATGACTTTGACCTTCTTTTTTTTTGCTGCAGGTCCATCTGTAAGTCTTACATGAGGAATTCTGTGGGCTGCATTCTGATGTTTGATGTCTCACAGCGACAGACGTTTGATCGTGTTTGCAGCTGGCATCAGGAAGTCGTAGACTATGTGAAACCAAACCCCATGCTCTTCTTACTTGTGGGTCATAAGAGTGACCTGGCTGTGGGACGACAGGTCCGGAAGAGTGAAGGAGAAGCGCTGGCTAAAAAACTCAACATGGTGGCTTATCTTGAGGTGTCTACAAAGGAGAACATTAACGTCAGAGAAGCTTTTGAGACCTTGACAAGAGGGATATACAACCACTTCCAGAAAGGCAAAATACCCACCCGAGATGACTGGCAGGGGTTAACGGTTGGGGCAGCCATTAAAAAAGAGACACCTGAGACTAAAAAGTTTGCCTGCTGTAACTGAATTTAGTGTGCGTTTAAGACTCAACTGAACCTTCCTGGATAAAGTATTTTATTGAAATTGATGTTCATTACAGTATTTAACATGCATACTAAAATAGAATGAGAGTCCAAAAACAAGCTAAAATGCCATTGCGGTATTATGTCACATTTGCTTTTGTTAACACTAGGTTTAGAGTTTATGGTGTGTACGTTATTAAATGTGATGGATCTTTTAGCGTCACTAACCGGACAATTTAATTCATTAAACTGCGGTGAAACATACAAACTCCAACAACTGCAGCTTGGAGTAATGGGCGTGCCGAACGGCAGGGGGCGTGCCGAACGGTTTCTCATTGGTCACGAAAGCTGCGGCGAGCCATACTCTTAAATCGCTATTGGCCTACAGAAAGCATTAAATCCAACATAATACTATACAACCAAATTCCATTCTTTTAAAGCGTTAATAATCTTAAGAATATTACATGTCTTCAGAACTTATGCATAGCGCAGATGACTGACGTCATCACCGCGAGTTTGGATCTTATACACGCACGGGTTTGTTTTGCTATCAAAGTGAGGACATTCCATTGACGTAATGGTCCTTATACTGTACAAACTATACATTGTATCCTACACCACCCCTACTCCTAAACCTACCCATCACAGAAAACATTCTGCATTTTTATATTTTTAATAAAACATTGTTTCCTCATAAATCACAAAAACTCACTCTGGCGCACACACAAAACGCATCGTATTTTAGCTATCGTTATATATATATAGTTAACAAAGCATTACTCACATAGATAAACGTCCCACTATCTATGACGAATCACACGTCATGTCTTCCAGCCGCCAGGAATCTATGTAAATGTATAGTTACCGCTAATTGGCCAACACCAATAGTCCTTTCACCAATGAGAATCCGTTCGGCACGCCCCTACCCGAAGGCATTATGGCAAGCCGCTTTAGCTTTTAAACTTTGTTCTGACTATCTATAAATATATTTAAAGATAGTAACAATTGTATTTTGATGAGTGATAATTATAATTCGACTAGTCAGAATGACAATTAGAGATATCTGCAATTATAATTGCACTAGTAAGAAATCCGATTTGAGATATCTGAAATATATATTTGACTAGTCAAAACTCCATTTAAGATATCTGTAATGATGTCATAACCAGGGTTGGGTGGGTTACTTTTAAAATGTATTTCACTACAGATTACAAAATACATGCTTTAGAAAGTCATTTGTAACATATTTCGTTACATTACTCAAGTTTAGTCACTTCATCTAAATACTTTAGAATACTTTGGAATACTAATAAGTGTGGAACAAACACAAAAAAGTTTTTATCCCACTTTTTTTCTCAGAATTCCGTGATATAAAGTTGCAATTGTGAGTTATACACTCATATTTGAGACAAAATGTCAGAATTGAAAGAAAAAGAAGAGATATAAACTCTGAATTTTGAGATAAAATCTCAGACTTGTGAGAATAGTCAGAAATGAATTTTCCAGAAAAAAAGTCTGAATTGTGAGAAAAATGCCTGAATTGTGAGATATGAACTCGAAATTTCAAGAAAAAAAAAAATCGGAATATCAAGTTTTTATAAAGCAATTCTGACTTTATAACTTGCAATTGTGAGTTTATATCTTGCAATTGTAGGGAAAAAAGTCAGAATTCTGAGATAAAAATTCACAATAATCTTTTCTTTTTTACCTTTTTCACTGTATCGCAAAACATGAAAACAGTCGTGGATCATCCAGGTCATGACATGTCAGTTGAGAGTCAAGGATATGCAAACTTTTGAATGGGGCAATTTTTATAAATTCAGTCATCTGTTATGTGAAACAGCTTATTCAGGACAGTAATAAATAAAAAAATATAATTTTCATGATCCCTCTTATTTTGTTAAAATTATTAAAATGCTGGATATGCTGCAAGGGGTATGAAACTTATGAGCAGAAATGTAGCTTCGGATGCTTTTTCAGAAGGTCAGAGTCAGAGAATCTCCAATCGCTGTTTAAATGACATTAAAACTCAAAGTAATCACTTTGGTAATCTAAAACACTTTTCAGATGGAACTGTAATCTGATTACCACCCATTTAAAATGTAACTGTAATGAAATACAGTTACTCAAATTTTGTATTTTAAATACGTAACTAAGTTACTTGTATTTCGTTACTCCCCAACCCTGGTCATAGATATCTTTAAAAGACGCGTCATTTATCCGCAAAGGTCATTAGAGATATATGTCATTCGGTTTCGACTAGTCACAATTATATTTGAAGATATCTGAATTGTAATTGCTCCTAGTCGAATCCGTCGTGCGTGACGTGAAACTTACATTTCCTCCGCACCACCCAGAGGCGCTATCTCCACAACTATATTACCTTAGAAAACGGTTGACAACGCAAAACAAGCCCGCGATTTGCAAACAATGCAGTTACTATTCCAGTGTTAATAACATACACAGTTACTTTTACAGTAATTTTATTACCTGAAAACCAGGTCAGGCCGTTGAGATTTTTTGGCGCGCAGACAATGGTTAGAAAAGGCGGGGCTTAGCACAGGGGTGGTTTGAGAACGAATTCCAATTCAAGATATCTCTAATTAAGTGTCGCCTAGTCAAAAATCCAGTTCAAGATATCTACAACTGTAATTGGACTAGTAATAAATTATTTAAAGATATCTACATATTTATTTTTGGATATCTTAAAAAACGATGAATTAAAGATATCTCCAATTTGATTATGACTAGACAAAACCCAGTTAGAGATATATCTAATTATGATTTGCACTAGTGGCAATTCAATTGAAGATATCTCTAATTTAATTGCCACTAGTGCAAATTATAATTTGAGATATCTCTAAATAAGTTTTGTCTAGTCATAATCAAATTGGAGATATCTTTAATTACAATTTCTACTAGACAAAACTCATTTGTAGATATCTGAAAATATTTTCCAATTGAAGTCAATGGAAGAATTTCCAAATTAGTCAAATTAACATTGTAGATATCTTCAATGCATATTACGACGAGTCAAAATTTCAGAAGAGATATCTGGAAATCAGTCAAAACTGATTTATGACTAGTACGGGAAGGAGTATTTAAAGCTAAAACGGCTTGCCATATCAGCACCACCCAGAGGTGCTATCTCGACAACTATATTACCTTAGAAAACGGTTGACAACGCAAAACAAGCCCGCGATTTGCAAATAATGCAGTTACTATTCCAGTGTTAAGTCAAAATTGCAGAAGAGATATCTGGAAATGGATTCATGACTAGTACGGGAAGGAGTATTTAAAGCTAAGACGGCTTGCCATAAACGCATGCCTGTTACTCCAAGCTGCAGTTACCCATACTGAGAGAAATAAGATGCTGCCATATTCACGTTCATCTGTTTCGGAAAAAACTAAAAACTCGTTTAGCACCACATTTCACTTTGAAACTGTCGGGGAACTTACAGGATGCAACGTATTTTACGTTTTGCAAATATGTTGACAGGTACCTTGTTCCAACGAGTCTGGGCTGTGTTATATTGTAAGTCTTGCTTTCTGAAAAAATGTATTAAAAAGTGGGCCTTTTGTCAGAATTTTTGTTTCTTGTTTTAAACATAAACTCTCTTCGTTTGATACATAATACAAGTCTTAAAGGAACGACAGCATCATTTTGTCAAAAGGAAAATGAAAAATAAATTCTTGAAAAATAAATTGCACATCAGTAAAAAATTAAATTATAAAGATATAAGCCCATTAAGTTTCTGTGAACGACTGCAATATGTCAAATGGCTCTTTCTCTGTGCATGTGTGTTTGTGGTTCAGTTTGTAATATAGAAAAAGGAAATGGCTATTACAAACCTGTTCAGAGGAACTAAAACTTCACTTTTATAGTATTTTTAGAAAAAAAAAAAAAAAAACAGCATCAGGTGCAGACCATTACTGTGCTTTTCAGCTTTCATTTGCACAGGTGAAAACATGCTCATAAAACCCTGCACATTTATAAAATGACAAAATTAATGCTTTGTTTAACAATGATGGCTTTTCACAAATCACATTTCCATGGATAATGGTCTCAAATAATATAGCACCACCTAGAGCAACTTCAAATTGTAATGGTTTCATTTCATACAGAATGACTGATTTCATGCTCAAGAAAATTCAGACAGACATATATTTTAGAATGTTCAAATCCAATTTTTCATGCAGTGAAAGCATCTGGCCAGTTTTACATTATAAGCAAATGATAACAAAGATGAATTGATGTAACGTTTTTTGTAGTTTATTAGAGCACTTTTTATATATTGCGGTTATAAAGTCTCCTCATATTCTGATAGTAATCAGTATGTTAAATAGTGATTATATATATATATATATACACGCTACGACGTCTGCGTGAACAGGGTATTCTAGGGAATGTATAGCACAGATGATTTTATATATATGTTTGTTGGGGAGATGTGCCACTGACTGATGAGTTGGAATATGTGTATGTATGTGTGTGTATATATATATATATTAGCCAGTGGCACATATCCCCGATAAACCGTCCCATACCGGCGTGATCAAAAAGATCTTAAACTAGATGGAACTGGATTAAATATTTTGACTGTTGCGATTCCAAATCGGTTTAATGACCCGTAACTCTGCCTGAGTATCGGACAAGTGTTCACTGTTGGCCAGAGGAGTTTCTCCTGAGGTTTTTTTCTCCATTTGTTGGAGTTTTGGTTCCTTTGGCTTGCTTAAGTTGGGACGCTTGCTTGATATTCAGCAGTGTTTTTGATATGCCTGCATTGGCGCCGTTGTATGTGAACTGAGCTGAGCCAAACGATTACGTCACTGTTTTCTCCAGTGCTGATATACATAAATTAACTAGACTAATAACTATTGATAATTGCAACGGAATAAATCAATAATATATAGAATAAGCTGCACAATGACAAAAATTATTTGCCAATTATTAATGTAAAGCTGCTTTGCCACAATTTGCATTGTAAAAAGCGATATATAAATAAAGGTGACTTGACATATATATATATATATACATATATATACACACATATACACACATATACACATATATACATTTATACATATACACACACACACATATACACACATACAAAGCACATATCATCCAACCTTTAGATCCGAATAACACAACGTCCTACTTGCCTGTCATTGTATGTTTTTACATTCCCTAGAATACCCTGTTCACGCAGACGTCGTACATCATCAGCGTCACCTCTTACAGTTCCAACAGAAACAAGCAACGAGCTTTTGCTGCATTCACACCATACCTACCGCAATTAAGAGATGGCAACCCATGATGTTCTAACTCGAGCTGTTCACATCCTCAGACTCGGAATTGAGCCTTCGCCAGCAGATTGAGTGACAGGCGATCGGACCAAACATAACTCCGAATCCGCCATTTTTTCCGACAAAGCAGTCCGGGGAGTTAGTAGATTCAGGAGGCCTGGCTTTGGGCGGTGATTTGCAGGTGTAACCCCTCTACCCGGGTCCTACTCGGCCCACTCTGCACGGGCTTCGAACCCGGATCTTCCGGCATGGGAGTCGGACGCTCTAGAGGAGTGAGGTTTACTCGCACAGAAACTACTAGATGGCCTCCGTTGCACAGAGAGGGTGGAATCGTATACTTTCAATGCTTGAAGGTTAACATTAGTATTTCCCACCTTTAATTTGGTTCATTTTGAACAAAAAAAGTCACACGGTGTAGCCTACCTGTATTGCTAATGTCTATTTTAGGCTAGATTCTGTGTTCAACTCGTCGCTTACAAAGCATATAAAGCAAGTAGGAAAATGAATAGTTGACCGTTTTCATTTCAGTCACATTTTATTGTATTAAAATGACAAAGATACAAAATTTAAGCATTTGTCCATGTGTATATTTGTATCTTGATCATCTGTGGAATCTGTACAATACATATAGGCTTTGTATCATTTTCATAACAAAACTTTAGATGTTGCATAACATTTTAAACAGAACAGCGATAGAGATTTGAACTTGTAATGGCATCTTTAAAAAAAAAAAAAAAGAAATGAAAAGGAAAGGAAAGGAAAGCAATGCTTGAAAATCTGGCACATTCCCTAAATCCATGAACACTGTAAAAAATAAATATCTGTACATCTCACTGCGGGACGCATTTGCCCCGCAGTCACAACTGTACTCTATTTTATGCGAGTTCCAAAATAAAACATGAAATATGCTGCTATTTACCCTGATCTGCCTTGTACACACCATGAACACTGTGTGTATCGGCCAGCTGATGTTAGTCCGTTAAAATACAGTTTGAGGTTTAGATTGAGATGTAACAATATTGCAAAACAAAATCATATCATAAGACCTGCGTCAAATCGAAAACAAAATTACGTCGATTTTTTTTATTTGCTGGTGATTATTGAAGAGCAGCCTCACGAAACCAGATACGTTCACCATAAGAGACGACGAGGAGTCGAGAAAACCATTCACAATCCGATGAACACGATGAACAAAACAACAAATCCTCTGAAAGACACCAGACAAAATAAGACCAGTACATCATAAAAAAAATAAGTAAATAAAAAAGGTGGACAACAAAATGAATTAAACGTAAATATACCCGAATCTTCAGAATACCCTTTGTGCTGTTAAATCATCAACTACGGCAAACCCATGCAAAATTACACAGACAATTTTTGTTAAATATCCTTTTGTGGTCTTCTCTCTCTTTTTTGAAATATAAAATCGTAAAAGCTACTGAAACAGACGAGTTTTCATATCAAAGACACAGCCAAATGAAACAGTCAGATATCTAACGCATAATATACCTTTTCAGATTTTGTACGTTTAGACAATACGTCACACGAAATTAAAAAATAAATATATACCTAGATTTCTTGAATCCATTTTAACGTTTGAAGAAACGCAATAACAATAATACAATCCATAGATCCAATCAAAAATAAACTATAATCAGTTAGACGAGTAGAAAACAGCCTTTTCGCTAAAAACAGAAACTACAAAACTTTTCAAACACATACTTTAGAATATAAACCCTGACCAGACAACTAATTTCTAAGCTACCTTTCAAGTAAGAGAATATCCTTACAAACACATTTATAGGTAAATACAATCACCCTTTACTGAGAAATCAAATGTGCTCAAATGTCTTTTGTTACTTATAGTTACTTTTGCTTGGGGGTCGCCCTGCACAGCTTGGTTAAAAAAAAAAATATATATTAAAATGTCTTATATCACAAATGCGATAAACTGTTTGTCCTCAGTATTTATAATTAACCACCTCACATTTTCAAGGAACGTTCCATGTTCAAAACAAGTTTGAAAAATTTGAATTCACAACAAATCAATATAATTTGTACAAAAACGCACTTAAAATGGAAGTCTATGAGATGAGACATTGCACAGGAATAAACACATTACACACTGTTTGAAGAGCACAAGACTACCTGTGTTAACATGAGAAAACGCTTACTAATCTTGTCTGTGCAAAATTATTTGATCATATAATAATAATATGATGATGATGATGTTGATATTATTATGATTAAGACTTTATTGGTGCCATTGTTGGGGAAAGTTACTTTTAAAGTAATGCGTTACAATATTGTGTTACTCCCTGAAAAGTAACTAATTGCATTACTTTTTATGGAAAGCAATACATTAAGTTACATTTTTCATCATTTAGCAGACACTTTTATCCAAAGCGACTTACAAGGGAATTAGGGGTTAGATGCCTTGCTGTTTTTATTCACAATCCCCACTTTCAATTCCTACTAGCGTGGGAATTGAACCGGCAACCTTCAGATTACAAGCCTGACTCCCTCACCACTAGGCCACGACTACCCTAAGTTACTTTTGCATTAATTTGTCCCAGCTGGATTTGGTAAATATAAAGGCCCTTTCACACAAAAAGTGAAATGAATAAGCCTCGGGCTGAAGGAAATGCAAATTCACACCAGTACAGCAGAGGACGCAGTTCAAACAAACCTTTCAGCTGTGCTGCCGTTCTGGATCACAGAAGAATAGGATGCAGGAGAAGAAAGTGAGACCTTTGCAGCTTACACCCGATTTCTCTCAACTTGGGAACAGAACAGGTGAAAAATTGACTCCGACATTTTGTTGCAAATTTAAAAGTAATTTGTTACTTGAAAAAAGTAATCTGATTACGTAACTCACATTACTTGTAATGTGTTACCCCTAAACACTGACTGGTGCTTTTAAAGAATGTCTTGCCCCGTTGACTTCCATAGTAAATGCATTGTTGTTCTGATGAGTTTCAATCATTTTCTTTAAATGGACAACATACCACACTTCCTGTTCACAGAGCTTAACTTGTTTAGAACACGCAATTCCTCCTACCATATTTATCTTTTAACATATTTGACTCTATCTCTTGATGAACGCATTTGAAATGCTTTTGATTTTTGATACAAAATAAAAATGCAACATGAAACAAAAACAAATTCATCAAGTTGCATTCCCTGCATGTTTCAACCGCCGGTTTGGAGTTCAGATGTGCTTCACTTTCAATACAGACCGATTCATAAACACACAAAAACATTCAATTTCACATTCCACAAGGATGCATATAGCAAAATCTAGGATTCATTAATACATACAACAGAGATGTCTTTTACACACCACAAACTTTGACCACAGACAATTCAGACTCCTGCTTGGAACGACTACACTGTGCGAGAATATGTGTTGCATGAAAAGTCTTATATATTACATTGATGTATGTTGAGATTTTACTAAGTGAAACCGTGAAAAAAAAGAATCCACGTCTCACCAAAGAACCTGAATAATTGTTTGAGGCCATAAAAGCACTGAAACACTTTATATTCAATATCCAAACATAACCTGTAGTTCTGCTCAATGTTATTTAGATATTGCAAACATAATTTATTATTTATGCAAGTCCCAATATAATTCAAAGGCTACCGTGGATTGTTCATGCACTACAGTATACCACACTTCAGTTTGTCGAGGGCAATCAACGATTTAAAAACAAAAAACATTCATTGTGACGAATTTCAACGCCGTCCAACATTTACAATAGGAATCTATGTGGGAATGAACTCAACATGCAGTTCACCTGCTGTATTTTCAAATCTATAGCAGGAACCTGCCATTATTGTGCTGATCTGTTGTCCCATCAAATCATTCTTAATCATTTTTGAAGCAAAGTGAATCTGTTTTATGACTGACATGGAATTAGATGTGCAGTACATAAATAAAAGTTTATCACAAACAAAATATTCAGAAAGTACAAATTTGCTGTCATAAGAAATGTTCAGTATTGGTAAAATATATTGCATTCAGCTTTTCAGCATGTATTGTATATATATATATATATATATTTGTGTGTGTGTGTGTGTGTGTGTACATATATTACATATATACACACACATATATATTTATACATTTAGATGTACACACACACACACATGCATATATATCATATATATACATATATATATATATACACACACATACATACAAACATATACATATATACACACATACATACATATACACATATTATATACATTATATGTGTATATGTATGTATATATATGTATATATATATGTGTGTATATATATATGTATATGTATATATATATATATATATGTATATATATATATATGCATGTGTGTGTGTGTGTGTGTGTATATGTTATGGCATGCAGTTCAGGAAATTATAATATATATATTATGATTGCTTGCATATATTGAACGAAAATCTGAATATATGGAACGAAAGTCTGAATATATGGAATGAAAGTCTGAATGTATGGAATGAAAGTATGACTATATGGAATGAAAGTCTGAATGTATGGAATGAAAGTCTGACTATATGGAATGAAAGTCTGAATGTATGGAATGAAAGTATGACTATATGGAATGAAAGTCTGAATGTATGGAATGAAAGTATGACTATATGGAATGAAAGTCTGACTTTATGGAATGAAAGTCTGAATGTATGGAATGAAAGTCTGAATGTATGGAATGAAAGTCTGAATGTATGGAATGAAAGTCTGAATATATGGAATGAAAGTCTGACTATATGGAATGAAAGTCTGAATGTATGGAATGAAAGTCTGACTATATGGAATGAAAGTCTGAATGTATGGAATGAAAGTATGACTATATGGAATGAAAGTCTGAATGTATGGAATGAAAGTATGACTATATGGAATGAAAGTCTGACTTTATGGAATGAAAGTCTGAATGTATGGAATGAAAGTCTGAATGTATGGAATGAAAGTCTGACTATATGGAATGAAAGTCTGACTTTATGGAATGAAAGTCTGAATGTATGGAATGAAAGTCTGAATATATGGAATGAAAGTCTGACTTTATGGAATGAAAGTCTGACTATATGGAATGAAAGTCTGAATGTATGGAATGAAAGTCTGACTATATGGAATGAAAGTCTGACTATATGGAATGAAAGTCTGAATATATGGAATGAAAGTCTGACTATATGGAATGAAAGTCTGAATGTATGGAATGAAAGTCTGACTATATGGAATGAAAGTCTGAATGTATGGAATGAAAGTCTGACTATATGGAATGAAAGTCTGAATATATGGAATGAAAGTCTGACTATATGGAATGAAAGTCTGAATGTATGGAATGAAAGTCTGACTATATGGAATGAAAGTCTGAATGTATGGAATGAAAGTATGACTATATGGAATGAAAGTCTGACTTTATGGAATGAAAGTCTGAATGTATGGAATGAAAGTCTGACTTTATGGAATGAAAGTCTGACTGTATGGAATGAAAGTCTGACTATATGGAATGAAAGTCTGAATATATGGAATAAAAGTCTGACTTTATGGAATGAAAGTCTGACTATATGGAATGAAAGTCTGACTATATGGAATGAAAGTCTGACTTTATGGAATGAAAGTCTGACTATATGGAATGAAAGTCTGACTTTATGGAATGAAAGTCTGAATGTATGGAATGAAAGTCTGACTTTATGGAATGAAAGTCTGAATGTATGGAATGAAAGTCTGAATGTATGGAATGAAAGTATGACTATATGGAATGAAAGTCTGAATATATGGAATGAAAGTCTGACTATATGGAATGAAAGTCTGAATATATAGAATGAAAGTCTGACTATATGGAATGAAAGTCTGAATATATGGAATGAAAGTCTGACTATATGGAATGAAAGTCTGAATATATGGAATGAAAGTCTGACTATATGGAATGAAAGTCTGAATGTATGGAATGAAAGTATGACTATATGGAATGAAAGTCTGAATGTATGGAATGAAAGTATGACTATATGGAATGAAAGTCTGACTTTATGGAATGAAAGTCTGAATGTATGGAATGAAAGTCTGAATGTATGGAATGAAAGTCTGACTATATGGAATGAAAGTCTGACTTTATGGAATGAAAGTCTGAATGTATGGAATGAAAGTCTGAATATATGGAATGAAAGTCTGACTTTATGGAATGAAAGTCTGACTATATGGAATGAAAGTCTGACTATATGGAATGAAAGTCTGAATGTATGGAATGAAAGTATGACTATATGGAATGAAAGTCTGACTTTATGGAATGAAAGTCTGACTTTATGGAATGAAAGTCTGAATGTATGGAATGAAAGTCTGACTTTATGGAATGAAAGTCTGACTGTATGGAATGAAAGTCTGACTATATGGAATGAAAGTCTGAATATATGGAATAAAAGTCTGACTTTATGGAATGAAAGTCTGACTATATGGAATGAAAGTCTGACTATATGGAATGAAAGTCTGACTTTATGGAATGAAAGTCTGACTATATGGAATGAAAGTCTGACTTTATGGAATGAAAGTCTGAATGTATGGAATGAAAGTCTGACTTTATGGAATGAAAGTCTGAATGTATGGAATGAAAGTCTGAATGTATGGAATGAAAGTATGACTATATGGAATGAAAGTCTGAATATATGGAATGAAAGTCTGACTATATGGAATGAAAGTCTGAATATATGGAATGAAACTTGAATATATGGAACGAAGTTTGAATAAGCTTTTATTCATATTTTCGTTTAGTTTAACAAATGTAAAATGAGATTATTTTTAGCCCGATTTCTCATTTTTCGTTTGTGATTTACTTATCGGTTTAATGGCTTTGATATTTCATTCGCACATGTGGGTGGCGCTTAAACACCCCTTTCATCTGATTTGTCAAAGCGCGCCGTCTTCAGGACGGCCAAATTTCCTCCAAGTAGAATGAGAGTCGGTGCGGCATTGTCAAATCAAATCATCCCACTTTAATGAGCTTTTGTCGCCACACGAACCACCACTCGCTGACATTTAAAGCAGAATTATGTTAAATACAATCATAATTGGTGCTGCTGCGAAGCTTTGCCTCTAATGGGCAGTATGCTGACACGGAGTTTAGCGTACTACTTCTATGTCTTAGTACGTTGATAAATGCAATTAAAATATGTGTGTGTGTGTGAGTGTAAGGGTGTGTGTGCTCTCTCTCCATAATTGAATGCAAGTGGAACATTATTTTTTTTTAACCGAAGAGCATGGGAATGTATAATGTATTTTTTTTAACTTACTTAATATCACTCACTTATATGGTGTTTTTAAAAATGTGCATTTGTAATTATTCATATCTAATCTAATTTCTTAACTTTGTTCATGGAGATAAAATGGACAATTGCGGCCATCTACTGCAAAACAAACACTTAAATTTAAAATAACATGCAATTTCAAGAACAGCCACTCGATGGCTAGACTTCACGCAGATATTTTATAGGTATCTTTTCATTTAGATTTCTGTTTAGAAATTATTATAATATTAAAAATTTATCTTTGTCAAAGTAAATTTTTTGCAATTATATTACAATACAGTCAAACATGGTGTGTTGTGTGTGTGTGTGTGTGTAGGTAGCTTATTGTAACTGATTATTTTCATATTCATATTACTACCTTAAAGGTACATATTGGGTACCAAAATGGTACATATTAGAACCCTTTTAAATGGTAACATCCCAACGACAGCTTTTATACCTTTTTTTTTTGCCTGAATATTTCTAGTAGTCCTGAAGACCTTGCTTAGCTGGTTCAGGCATGTTTGGTTGGACCTAAACTTTGCCTGAAATTGATCCTCCAGGAGCAGGACACCCCTGACATGGCCTTCACTTTAATCGAATGTGATTCATCAACACAGTAGTAATCTTAAAATATAGAGCTCATGACAAAAGAAAACAAAAGAAAAGAAAAACCAGAGCTTTGCTGGACAAACATTAAATGCATAAAGCAGTGGGAATAAAAAAAAAAATCAAACTTCAGAGAAACATCAACCAATTAATCATGTAACAATAATAAAAAAAAGTGCTGTCTAATTAATATACAATGATAAGAGGGCTAATTTTAAGTTGTATCGAATCTGTTAAATGTAGTTTGTGGATTATTTGATTCGTTTTTTTGATTATTTGTTTAACACTGATATTAATTTAAACTACCGCAGATCTCCCTTTTCATATTTCATATAATAATAATTTTTATTGGATTATATTTCTAATCCAAAGTAAACTATTAACATTTTTATTATAATCAAAGATTGACACTGTATTGTAACCTATAACTTTAACATTACAGTTCCTATTCATAATTTGTATTTCAATTTAAGACCCATAATACTGTTACTCTCCGACTCTCCTCTAATTTCACTGCACCAATTATGATTATATAAAACATATTTCGGCTTTAAATGTCAGCGAGTGGTGGTTCGCGTGGCGACAAAAGCTCATTAAAGTGGGATGATTTGATAATGGCCATATATTCAGACTTCATTCAATATATGCAACCAATTTCCTGAACGGCATGCCATAATATGTATATGTGAATAATTTATATATATATATATATATTTATTACACGTTTTTATATGTATGTGAATAAATCATACAATGTGGGATAAACATAAAAGTGACATTCCTTCACAAACTTCTTCACTCTTTGTACTGTTTGGATACCAAAGAATACACTCTTGTGTTTGACATGGTTAGTAGAAAAAACATTTCTACAGGTGAATTCATCACCACAAGGGTAATATTTATCATCTGAAACTTTGGTTTGCCACTGGGATCTACAGCCATCAGATGTGACAACTGAGGTTTTTATAGCACTAGAGGAGTTTCATATCTGGATCAATGTTCAATCATATATTGAAGCAGAGTATATACAGAACAGCTAAGCTTCTGCTTTGCCTTCCACATTGAATAGTTTCACAAAAAGGAAAACGATACATTAGTTCGCTAGTAAATTTAAAGCACAACTAATCTAATAAATATGGATCAGATAAGAACTACACTGTAGATTTTGTGTTTGTTTTTCCCGTTTGAGTTAAACTGTTATTGTCCCACCAGCTGTACTCGCACAACCCTTAAAAACAAAATATATAGACTATATATAGTTGTTCAACATATTTTGTTAATGTCTTAAAGAAAATGAAATAATGAAACCAGAAATACCCAAAACTCAAACATAATCGTAAATAAAACAAAGTTTTTTTCACGCCATGACTTCATAAGAACAAAAGTTTAGTAAATCAAGCTTAAAATGTTCAGATCCTTTTGAAATTGCATAGTCTGGAATTGAGGAACTGCATTTTGATTGTTGAATTTGTAGTAATTAACTGTTGTTGAGCACTGAACCTGTTCTTCGAACAAAACAGCTTGAACAAAGTAACATGCGGGATTTATGAGGAAAAAAAAAATCGAGAAAGAAAAGATCGAATTAACGAAACCATTTCAATAAAAAAAAGTCTTACATGAGATGAACAACAAATCCTGTAGTATTTCAGTGCCAAGGAGAGTTCAAACGAAAAAGCAACAATAAAAACATATTTCGACGTCAATTCTAACTGCTAATGTAGCCTTACAGGGTTACCAGAAACATTCTATACAAAAGCAACACTGTAATGTCTATATCGTATTCATCAAGCAGTTCCCACTGAATCACGAAAACAAAACTATATATATATATATATATATAAAAAACAAAAACAGTTGTCTGTACATAACAAAAATGTATTTCTACTGTACATTATACACTGTTCTGTAATTTTTTTGGATGAACAGTCTGATACATCGATCAGTACAAGGTAAGGCTTTACAAGAACAAATCTATACATTTAAAACATAATATACAAAATATGGTTCAGTTTTAGCACCTTAAAGATATTGTTCTCAACAATGGTGAAGCAGTACTGGACATCACATACAGAAATTAACTTTAGCCCTAACGTTTGCCTCTCACTATGGACCAACAAATGTGTTTATTCTGTCGTTTTTCATAAGGCCGATGTCTAGTATTGCTTCAGCACCATCTGTGAAGCGTCAATTCCAATGCAGTCACACCCCGGAACCAGAAGCGCTCGCGCTGGAATGTTTACATCATCGTTCCGTCATGTTGCTATGTTACATGTGTTTATGTACAGTTCCATTTACTGCATTGGCACATTTGAAAAAAAAAAAAAAAAAAAAAAAAAAAATAGAAATATACTGGCATTGTTGTTTGCTGAACTGGTTGCCTTGGCGGTTAGATAAGGCACCACGGGGTAAAATAAATGGGTGAGAAATGAAACAATGGCAAATGAACATTTCTATCAAAATCCCATCCTAATGATGACATCGTTACGGATGCCATCTTTAAGATGTCGGTGAAAATCCCATAGGCTATAGTCCATGGTGGCATTAACCGAATGCTTCATTATAATAATACAATGTATAATAATGAATGTTTCATTATAATATACATGTATATTATTAACTGAACGCTGCGGTTTTGTGTCCATATCAAGGAAGCCCTTGCGTTTTCTGACGACAGCTGATGAATATTTCAGTCTGTCAGAGGAAGGAAAAAAAGCCTGAGTAAACAAAAAATTGATTTTGACTTCATACGTATCATTGCAGGTACTGTTTAACAGGACAACAGTAATATTTGAGGTGTTTTCAGCGTAGTTATGTTTCAAAAGTCAGTCCTCAGCAGCGGAAGCTTTCAAAAGTTGGACTCAACAATAACAAGCTGAATGCATTTGAATGTTTACTGCTTTGTTAGAAGGAGAACTAATCACAGTGTATTAGCACCCAGAGGAGGCCAACAGGTGACTTATATTTACAGCACAGATGTGCATGGGTGAAGCTGCACCGATGGACATATGGCACATCTGGCAGCCATTAAAAACATAAAAAAAAAAAAAATAAAAACACTAACTATGAAAAGATGCAGGTTTCTCCAGCAAACAACAGTGGTCCAGAATGCTGCGGATGAGCGAAATCAAAGCAAAACATGCAGAGAAAACACACAAACAGTCATGAAATGAACGCTGGAGGAGGACTGTCCTAGAATACCTCAGAATGACCTATTACTATAGATTTATAATTGAAGGGAAATCTAAAACATAAATATCTGCACCAGAATACACCTGAGCCACACGTTAATGTGAGGGAAGGGCTAGCAGCAACCAGGGAGGAAGCAGAGTCTAGAGAGAAGCAGCGTAAAAGAGCTTCCAGCAATCCAATGACAACTTTAGGGAAAAGCACACCAATTAGTGATTATTCTCAAGCTCTTTTTCCAACCTGGCAAGAACCCTTTTCACCTGCTGGATGCACCTGTATGGCATCTGGTTGTTGGGATCAAAGCAGGCACAATGGAGTCAAGGACATAAGTGATCTCCTGTGCATGTGTGTGGTGCACCAAGCCAGCACTGCTTTAGGTTCTCTCTTATTTGGCAACTCAAAATTGCGATGACTTTGTCTGAAAAGCAAGTGCCATGACATCGGAAACAATTCACAGTTGAAGGTGCACCAAGTTTTTTGGGGGGTTTGTTTCACTGGCCAGTGCAACCAAAAAACAGATGCTGATCTACTATAATACAATTCTTTTTTTTTTGTAATTTAAATGCTGCAATCGTCAAAATACAAGGTTACTTTTGAACATAATTTATGCGTTCTAAGATAATGGCTGCGTCCCAATTCAGAGGCTGCATAGTACGTAACAAAGACCATCCAATTTCAATGTGGCCTACAAATCCTTCCTTGTTTCCTGGGCCACAAAGGATAGAATGAGTGGATACTTCATAGCCTAGCCTATCCCAAGATGCAGGTATTGATGGGTTTCAACTTATTCAAATATCTAACAATACAAGCATTTTTAAAAAAATACACTTTAAAGCTCCTCAAATGTTGAAATATCTAATCAATATGTGATTTTATGGATAGTTTATACTGTTTATTATCTACATAAATGGACCAAGGTGAACATATTGTTTTCAGACAGTTGAATATAGCTAGAGTGGGTACGGAAAGTATTCAGACCCCCTTAAACTTTTCACTCATTGTTATATTGCAGCCATTTGCAAGTTCATTTTTTTCCTCATTAATGTACACACAGCACCCCATATTGACAGAAAAACACAGAATTGTTGACACTTTTGCAGATTTATTAAAAAAGAAAAACTGAAATATCACATGGTGCTAAGTATTCAGACCCTTTGCAGTGACACTCATATATTTAACTCAGGCGTTGTCCATTTCTTCTGATCATCCTTGAGATGGTTCTACACCTTCATTTGAGTCCAGCTGTGTTTGATTATACTGATTGGACTTGATTAGGAAAGCCACACACCTGTCTATATAAGACCTTACAGGTCACAGTGCATGTCAGAGCAAATGAGAATCATGAGGTCAAAGGAACGGCCTGAAGAGCTCAGAGACAGAATTGTGGCAAGGCACAGATCTGGCCAAGGTTACAAAAAAATTTCTGCTGCACTTAAGGTTCCTAAGAGCACAGGGGCCTCCATAATCCTTAAATGGAAGACGTTTGGGACGACCAGAACCCTTCCTAGAGGTGGCCGTCCGGCCAAACTGAACTATCGGGGGAGAAGAGCCTTGGTGAGAGGTAAAGAAGAACCCAAAGATCACTGTGGCTGAGCTCCAGAGATGCAGTCGGGAGATTGGAGAAAGTTGTAGAAAGTCAACCATCACTGCAGCCCTCTACCAGTTGGGGCTTTATGACAGAGTGGCCCGACGGAAGCCTCTCCTCAGTGCAAGACGCATGAAAGCCCGCGTGGAGTTTGCTAAAAAAAACACCTGGAGGACTCCAAGATGGTGAGAAATAAGATTCTCTGGTCTGATGAGAATCCTGTCCAATACAGTCCCAACAGTGAAGCATGGTGGTGGCAGCATCATGCTGTGGGGGTGTTTTTCAGCTGCAGGGACAGGACGACTGGTTGCAATCGAGGGAAAGATGAATGCGGCCAAGTACAGGGATATCCTGGACAAAAACCTTCTCCAGAGTGCTCAAGACCTCAGACTGGGCCGTAGGTTTACCTTCCAACAAGACAATGACCCTAAGCACACAGCTAAAATAACGAAGGAGTGGCTTCACAACAACTCCGTGACTGTTCTTGAATGTCCCAGCCAGAGCCCTGACTTAAACCCAATTGAGCATCTCTGTAGAGTCCTAAATATGGCTGTTCACTAACATTTACCATCCAACCTGGCGGGAACTGGAGAGGATCTGCAAGGAGGAATGGCAGAGGATCCCCAAATCCAGGTGTGAAAAACTTGTTCAATCTTTCCCAAAAAGACTCATGGCTGTATTAGATCAAAAGAGTGCTTCTACTAAATACTGAGCAAAGGGTCTGAATACTTAGGACCATATGATATTTCAGTTTTTCTTTTTAAATAAATCTGCAAAAATGTCAAATTCTTTTTTTCTGTCAATATGGGGTGCTGTGTGTACATTAATGAGGAAAAAAAATGAACTTAAATGATTTTAGCAAATGGCTGCAATATAGCAAGGAGTGAAAAATCCAAGGGGGTCTGAATACTTTCTGTACCCACTGAATATTTTACAATGCTAGGTTCGATCTTCGCAGACTTCGAAGGATGCAGCCTCTAAATTGAGACACAGCTAATGTCTTTTGGTCAAATTCAACAAATTCAAAAGGTGGCATTTGCATGCACTATAATACATAAGCTCAGTGAAAAAAAAAATTCAAGATGGCAAATGATGGTAATTATTCTTAATTTATTCAATACCAAAATGCATTGGCTAAAATAGTTCAGCCTCATTACAAATTGACTATTTTGCCCACTATTTGTGAAAGCTTTTTATTTTTATACTTAAATTAGACCATTGCAACATGCAACAATGTCAAGCTATAGTGAAAACGATTGACACCCCATCCATTTTGCAGGAGCACTGTTTCTTTGCATGTGCATCATTTTAAATATTTTTCGGAAGTACAGTTTTAGGGGTAACAAAAAAAAACTTAGTGCACCTTTAAAAAGTCCACATTTCTGTTTTCACATGACAAAATAATACAAAAAAAAAAAGAAATGTAGCACCAAAAAAAAAAAAAACTGCATGCTTAGTTAGTAAGAACTAACTAAGGTCCCTATAAGCACCAATCAGCAAGGAGGATGAGCTTGACAGGCGGCCTGGTGCACCAATAGCAGAGAGAGACTGTTACAGTAGAGGATGTGATTTGGCTTTGTTTCGCGCTGCGGGCAGCAGCAAGCCCTGTGTGTTGAGGCAATTATCATCCTCTTCTCAGACGATCGCAAAATCCTCCTATGGTGAGACTCTGCCACGGTTACTTGTGTAAATACACTCAGGTATATTCAGGCAAAGATAACTTCAAATGCCATTAGCTTAGCATCTTTTTGCACCTTAGAATAAAATAAATGTTAAAAAACTAACAATTAAGTCATTACACAGGAAAAATATGTGGGCCAGGGTTCCTCAGAGAACCACAGCCACATTTCTGCACCTCACAAGTTTATTACTTGGAATTTTAGATGATGACACTAGACAAACAGATGAGAGCAGTAACCGTACACTATGCAGTCTAAATGCTCGAAAAGAGATTGAAATAATGGAGAGGACCATTCATACAACGCCACCTTGTCAAGGGTTTTCTGTGCTTATTTCTGCTGAGATAAAACAGAAGGAACACGGGCTACGTTCACACCACAGCTGAATCTAGGCCAAGTCAGATTTGTTTTCTGCTCATGTGTGTGAACATGGTGCCAACAATTCGAACTCAAAATTTGTCATGATTGCGCACACTCATCCTTGGAGTGAAGATGGGAAAAGCAAAAATGGTCAGCGGCACAATGTTAAATCACCTAAATAATAATAACTATAAAATTTGTAAAAATTTAACTGATAAAAATATTATATCATATAATTTAAAATTACATAAATAAAAAATAAATGATGATAATAATATTAATAATAATAATAATAATAATAAATTAGAATAATGAATTAGAATAAATATAAATAAGCTTTAAAATTTTTAGCTCAAACTTTTTTTTTTTAATAATATTTACCAGTATTTAGAATACTAAAACTTATTATTATTATTATTATTATTTTTTAAGTCTGAGCTAAAAATCAGAACAAGGGATTCTGGCTTGCAGTGCGAAGATAGCCATAAAACAAAAACATATAACTAATAACAAATCATTTAAAAAAATCATCAATTCAATGTGCTATTCACTGTACAAAACAGTTCCTTCAAAACCACGAGTTATGTGCTTCAATTATTATTTTAAATTCCCACTAAACTATACAGATCTAACATGATTCTCAGAGCAAGATTCATATTGATCATATTGTGCAAAGGGATAAATGGACTTAAACTGTGCTATACAGAGTCAATGAGGTATTTCTTTTAAAAACCAAAGAATAAAGACACTTTAACAAGCTAAATACAAATTTTAAGGCAAACAGACAATGAATGCCACTTGGATTTTGTCTGACAGGAAGTAGAATCTGAAGAGGTCAGTCTAAAGAGGCGTGTTCAGCGATTAACTCACTAGAGATCGTCAAATCGCTCTACTGTAGTTTGCTACTTGGCGAAAATCGATAACTCTTACCGAAAATAAGTGACTTCCTGTTGCATTGTCCATGCAAATCACTGTTAGTGTGAACCCCCCTTTATTCAAGTGGAAAATTCTAGGTTAGAGCAGGTACTTTCTATATATAACTATATATTCTATATTCTGTATATAAACGTCAACTTGAGCATATCGATCGATGAAAGTGTGAAAATAAGCTCTGAAATTAGATCAGTTAGATACAGATTAATAAAAGTTGTTAAAAAACCCAAGGCGGTGTTGATGTGGTCAACCGATCTCCATTTTTCCAATGTAATGGTTTCCGCTGGCTGTAAACACCATGACGCATTCATATCCCTTCATGGGAACACATTTCTAAACATATATAGTAAAAAGAGACAGTATATACATACAAAATATATACACATCTTCAGGAGGCTATTCACGTAAAAGAAAAAGTGCAATGCGTGATGCTTACACTTGCTGTTCCTCTTTTACACACATTTTTATAATTTATCTGGAAACCAAAATGGCATGCATTTTGAGAAATGTGGCAGATCTGAAACTAAATGGAGGAGAGAGCCAGCCAGCCATCACAGGGACGACTCGTACTGCAGGAGCTCGTACAGAAGCGGGCCGTCCCTGTACCTGATCCCGACAGTCGCGGGCGTGATGAACTGCAGGATGTTTATCGTCCTTCTCAAGCGCCTGTCCACGAAGTGCGCGTCCCAGGCTGGGTAACGTTTCCTGGGCATGTCGATCTTGATCAGAGGTCCCTCCGGCCTGTAACGGCCCAAGGGAGTGGTGGGCTCGGGCGAGCGCACCTGAAATACAGGCAGGCAGGTGTCTGTTGTGCCTTCATCTAGCTGGCCAAAGGCCCCCGTGGAAGCCCGAGTGGGAATGCGTCGAGACGCTCGCGGACCAGGAGTGGGTGCCATGGGCTCGGCCTCCGGGGGTAACGGAAGTCCCCAAAGAAGCTCAGCACAACAGGAACTAGCTAGGACCCTTATTTTAGGTCCCATTGGATGAAGGAACCCATAGTAGATGCCCATGAAAACCACCCCTGAGGCAAAGGTTAGGTAAACTCCGCAGAGCACAGGCACTGCATAGGAGTCAGTAGTGACTGGGTCTCGGTAGGCGTACCACAGGCAAGTAAGCACCGTATTTTCGGCAAGCACCACAAAGTAGTAGATCACCATGCGGTACCGGGTTCGGCCCTCCTTCACGTTGAACCAGCAGAAGATGTAGACGATGCCTACCACCATGTTGAAGAGCACCTCTTCCCATTTGGACATGCAAAAATCTGTGCCTCCATGCACGATCCAGAAAGCCATGGCACACCAGTGCACAACCACGAAGATGCCGAAGTAGATGTGGAAGATGGAAGCGAAGAGGGCGAAGGAGAGCACCCGAGAGGATATTGTGAAAAGCCTCCAGAAGATGTGGATCAGCGCGCCCCTGTAGCTCATGCTCTTTTTGTCGTCTCTGGAATCGCGCAAGAGCTTCTGGTACGAAGCCATGACCCAAGCCAGCGAGAGCAGGGAGGCAACAGAGGAGACACCTGTGAGGTATTCATGACAAGAGACATTCTTCAGGACATATATTGCTCGTCATCATTTTACAAAGCAATCTGGTTAAGTCGGTCATGCCTCCCACTTCCCAGGTTCAAACACTCTATCAGATCCCAAAAGCAAGCAATACAAGGGATCTTCACGCTGCATTTAACCCCAGATTATCATCCTTTTAATTCCCGCTATAACAGGTTTAGCACCGCTTTTGACCCAGTGTTATGCCCTGCTATCATGCAGGGTTTGGAATGACCCAAGGTTAACTTGTTCAAGTGTGAAAAGCTCTAAACGGTGCTAAAATGGTTTGCTGTAGAGCAGGGGTTTCCAACCCTGCTCTTGGAGAGCTATCGTACAGCAGACTTCAGTTACAACCCTGCTCAAGTACACCAGTCTGTAATTATCAAACAGCTCTGAACACCTTGATTAGAGTTTGGTTCGAGCTGAAATTTGTAGGACGGTAGCTCTCCACAAGCAGGGTTGGAGACCACTTCTGTAGAGCTACTGACAATTCATAATCCTAAACTTTATCTCCATACTGAAATATCAGCTGGCTCAGTTGACAATAGGGCTGTGCGATTAATCGTCATTGATTTTCGATTTCAGGTTAGGACTGGGCTGGCTTCAGGTACGCAAGTCGAGTTCTGACAGCGTAAGTTGAGGTGAGAGTAGACGCCTATTGCGATTCAAAAACTTATATCGAAATCTAGTCATTTTTCTCAAGAAATTCTCGTTTTCGACTTCTAATTTGTTACTGGTGTTCTGTTTTGCTCTCCCCTCAGTGCTTCTGCGTTCGTCAATACATCATGTGTCGGGTCAGGCGTCACTCTTCAGGCAGAACTAGAGTTGTGTGCGGCGATTGCCGGAAGCCAGTGATCAGTGGAGGTTTAAGTATGGATTAGTGTTGGGCCAATAGACGATGCCATCGTCCATCGCCGATGGCTAACAGATGTTGACCCAGCATTGTGATTGCCCAGTGCAATGCATGCTTTCAATTTCAGCACAGTTACTTCAAATAATAAAATTTTTTCTGATTAGGTAATAATAAAGTAAATGAAGTTGTTCCCAATCACAATACAAATTGCATTAAATACAGTTCAATGACCACACTTTAAACAGTAAAGCCAAACGAATTATAGGTTACTAGATGTTTAACATGAACTAAACTACTAACATATTCAAATGGAGTCCCGTGGTCCGCATCCGGATCCCAGCATGTTTCCATCCAGACTGCGAGCACCATTTTATGGTTTCTAGTTGAAGTGAGCAGCGTGTCAAAACAGCGGTGGGAATCAGACCACAAGCACACAGGATTGTTTGTGGTAAAGATATTTCAGCACTATATCCTCTATTAGTTTTATCTAAAGCCAAATGCGTTTCATTCAAGTCCTTTTAGCTCTGTGCACATTCTCTCTTTCTCCAGACATGGACCACATAACTTTGCGTGTCCACCGGCACGGAGCAGAGCAAGCGTTTTTAATTCATTCCCATGAATGTTGAGCTTAACGTTCAAACATGATGCCAATTTGGTAGACCACATTTGATGCCAATTTGGTAGACATTCCCCAACCCTAGAATGGATTACTTTTATGGGCTTTAAAATCGTGGGTACCATTCACTCCCATTATAAAGCTTGGAAAAGCCAGAATATCATTTAATTTAACTTCAATTGTGTTTGGCTGAAAGAAGAAAGTCAGGTACACCTAGGATGACTTGATAGTGAGTAAATTATGAGAAGTGAATGTAAACAGTTCAGAAAGAAAACACATGTGTAACAGTATATTGGATCCATGCAGCTCTTAAAATGACAGCGGCCCAATAAATCTGCTGCGGTCTGTCATTAATGTTAATCAAACAACAAAAAACAAAGATAAAAATAACTCGCTGTTTTAGAATAACTTTTGTAGTTAAGGATTAGTATATATTTAATGTATAGAGCAGTATAATTTTACATTTGATAACTTTATTAAATTTCTGCTAAAGGCTATTGCTTATCTAAATATTACTGTTAGTACATCTTCCTGAAAAACCTAAAGCACTGTTTATTTAATTGTAATTTTTGTTCTATCGCATTTATTTGTCGGTTTTGTTTGTAATTCCTTTCTTTGTTTACTTTGTTTCTCGGTTTATTTATCTTCTGTAACTGTTTTGAGGATCTTTCACTCACATTAGTTGATCACATATTAGTTTTTGCTGAAGTATCGATAATTGAAATTTCACTAAAATTACACATACTAGATCATTAAATTTCATACTTACAAGCGGACAAGCCATTTCAGACCATACCTTACATGCAATCAGCATAAAGCATGGCCTCGAGTGACTTATTGCTTTACTAAAATGCATCTTAAATCACAAACATCACAGAAACATGCAGAATGATGACTGGAAATGTTTTCGCAACATATTGCAGAAAGACATCTTTCAGCTAAAACACATTAAATAGAGTGCTGCAGTGATGACATATTTTTGTAGGCCAACCCATAAGATGTCTAGATGATGTAGAGGAATCCATTTAACACATTTATTGTGCATTGTGAAAGTTTGCAGTTGCAATATTACTCCACTAATGATCGGTTCACACTCACACTGCAGTGTCTCGGCTCGGTTCTTCTGGATCATTATGCAGAGTTGTAGCACCAGTTGGGGGGCACTCTCCAAAAACGTCTCCAGCAGACGGAGCATGTTGACGTCAGCATACTCGTACATCATCGCCCAGTAGAAGCGCCGCCTGTGTTCCTTCTGTCGCCGACTCTGGATGCCCAGGTACATCGTGCGGATATACCTGTTCAGAAGATCATAAACATTACTACAAAAAAAAATAAAATAAATAATAATAATAATATATATATACATATATATAATATATATATATATATATATATATATATATATATAAATATTTATATAAATATTATATGTATGTATATATATATATATATATATATATATATATATATATATATATATATATATATAAAAAAACATACACACTGAACCTACGATTATTGGAAGCTATAAAAGCCAGCACTATTAAATGCTCAATGAATTGGTATCTGATTTGCAATGGTCCCACTGCTCTTTTCCATGAGAAAATTGCATTGCCAATAAATATGTATCTCTGCTCAAAATGAGCTTGTAAATGGATTTTTTCCTATTTCAATGTCGTGATCCCATGTAACACAGAAACCACAGGAATACATAAATGTACAAAACAATCTGATCCTAAAAAACAGCCTAATTTGCATACAATTTTAAACGTTCCCAAAAGTTCCACCATCAAAATGCAGTAATTCCCAAACACCTATCTTAATTATACCTTGTGGGACAAATCATACATCCCGATATGCATAATTAAAAAAAGAAAAAAAGAAAAAAAATTACATTTACAAGAAAGCGCTTACCTAAATTAGCCTAAAAAGAAAAAATAGAGCTAATTATAGAGAACAGATTCATTTCCAAAGATTAATTTACTAAAAAGTTATAACTACTGAATACATTATATTCCATTTGTGAGAATGAACATTAAATACAATAGGCTCTTCGCAAAGACCCGCCCCCTTTAGTTACTGTTGCTTTGTCCGACAAGCCATGCGCTCTCACGCCACACATCATGTTCCCACGGAGTGAAAAATACATCGTGGAGCAAAGAGGATACAGACAACGCGTTGACAGACATATGAAACAGTTTCATATTCAATATATTGTAATTTTTTAAAGACGTTTAAACAATAAATACCGTATAGTGGCTCTTTAATGTGTCGTTATAGATCGCAGTAGCTCCTTCAAGCGGCTCGTGAACTAACCATCTCTAGTACTAGTTCATTTATAGTATCAAATAAACATGAATGGACATGAGAAGGAATGTTGTTTCAAGCGTGGAAAGACGTGAGTACACACAATTTTTGAAGTTCAAGTTCACGAACATTAATCTACTAACTCCCCTGACTACTTTATCGGACAAAATGGCGAATTCGGGTTTTTGATTGGTCAGATCGCCTGTCAATCAAACTGTTTGCGAAGGGTCAATTACAAAATGTTAATATATATATAGATACACACAAACACACACACACGTATATACATATATGTACACACACATCATATTTATTTATTTGTTTAATAATGTTATAATGTGTTATAATACTATTTTGATTTCTATTTGCAATGGTTATTTACCATTTTTCAAAGCGCGATTTTTGGTGAATTGTATTTAAACCAGTTAAATATATTCATAGAGAATATAAACAAATGAGTTTTCATTGATATTTTGACAATTGAACTCAGAAATGTCTCTGGTTTCTGTTTCAGAATTAAGTCACCTTTTTGTACATTAGGATTAATAATTTACATTAGCAGGTTAGCATTTAATGTAAGGTTAAGGTCCAATAAATCTACATTATATGTAGAGCTGCACCCAAGAACTATCAATTTAGCATCTATTTTTCCAATTGTGCAATTGACATGAGGAAAAGAAGCATCATCATTATCTGACTTCCCATCAATGCATGGACAAATAAATTGAACTAGACTTTTAACAACTTTGGAAAACCATTTGTTTCAAATAGATGCGCAAAAAATTGTAGGCCATCATTTTCACAGGCTGCCTGGGGCACGGAAACTCTGGCAGCACATCAGAACGTGAGTGTGAATTATTTATGTCTATAAAATGAGCTCGAGCACATGGCAGCAGGAGTTTCCCATCAAGGGCAGACTTATTACATCAGTGTTCCTCAAACCCGTTTCTGGAGGACCCCCAAAATGTCTCGCTCTTATTTGCACACCTGTGTCAGGACAAATGCAATAAATATAGAAATGCAATAATCACACTGTGACAAAATACAGTTGACAAGAAAGTGTTACCGCACCAGTGTTATTTTAGTACCATTGAGCTACTACAATTATAGTTTATTTTAATATTTTGATTTTTTTTTAAATTACAATAGGTCTATAAAGCATTTATTAATTTTTATTCAAGTGTTTTAGTTATTTTAGTACATCAAGTTAAACTAAATGAATAGGAGAAATTGTTAAAAACATTTATTTATTTATTTTCAAGTTAAAAAATTGTTTCATTGTTTTATATTCATTTAACTATAAAATATACTCGGGGGGGAAAGCTGTGAACACAGACAAGCAGCGTGAGATATCACAATATATCACATATTTCACAGTTTACATATAAACACTGCATCTATTTACAGTCAGTGTAGGATGTTTCTGCGATATAATGATTAATGGCCAATATTGACTGTATGCAAACACATGAACAACCCGCTTTATGTTGATATATACCCAGAGGAAACTGCACTGCCTAAACCAGGATATTCGGTATGATCCAGTAGGCTTCACAGTGTCAGACATGTCTCTCTAATAGTAACAGGAAGTCACTCAGTGAATGGCCTTTATTTGCTTTATATTTCCAGCTGAATGAGTCACTGTACGCAGCTGTGCCATAGATATCGATCCGGATGGGAGGGGAATGGGTGCAAGTTACAGTAATGTTCGGTTTCATGTCACCCAAGCGGTTTCCCGTGTTAATCAATACCGCCTTAAAAGCATGGAGTGCATGTACCAAAATCCCACAGTATAAAGCTGATAAATTTAGCCACACAAATTCATAGGATGTACTGTGACAAACACTTTAATATTTTAGTAGCACCGTAACTGTCAGAAAAAAGGAAAGATATGTACAAGCTATGTCACACATTTGCTCTGCAGTTTTTTTGAAAGAAGTCTCTTCTGCTCACCAAGGCTTAATTTAATTGATCAAAAATAGAGATAAAACAGTAATATTGTAAAGATTTTCTATTTGAATGCATTTTAAATTGCCATTTATTACTGTGCTGCAAAGCTGAATTACTCCAGCCTTTAGTATCACATGATCCATTCTAATATGCTGATGTGGCGCTTAAGAAACGTCTCGGTTACATAGGTAACCCTCGTTCCCTGAAGGAGGGAATGGAGATGTACGTTGGACAGACCGACGAATAGGAATCCCGCTAGAGAGGCAATCTACTTCGAGTGTAACTAAAACGAGCCAATGCACATTCATATGCATCAGCTGCTCACCTCGCAGCGTGGGTATATAATGAGCAGCAGGTGCGTTGCATCTTCAGGTTTTTGCTGAGGAGCCGAACCAGATAGGCGGCAGGATCAGCAACCAGACTGTGGCGACAGGACGTACATCTTCGTTCCCTCCTTCAGGGAACGAGGGTTACTTATGTAACCGAGACGTTCCCATTCAGTCCCAAAGTGCCACAAGAGCTGCGCCCTTCCAGCTCTCTGTTGCAAGCCACCTGAACCCCCTTGCCTAAGGACAGTGGGACAGGGCTAACATAGAGAGTGTCGATCACTGCTGTTCCCCAAAACGCATTCAGTGAGACTATTGGATAACGTTGGGAAGCGTACCTTTTCATGTAAAAGGGACGCTGCGGAAGCCACATCCTTCCCCGAAGGAGTTATGTGGAAAGAACATATGGACTAATCTGTAGGCTGGAAGAACTGGGGTGAACTCCAACGCGATGAGAGGTGGGTTCTCCCAGAGGGAAAGAAACGGGCTTCGTTTAGGAGCGACCGAGGGAGGCACTTGCAGGTTGCACCAACCCTTGCTGCAAGAAGGAAAGCACGACTCCGATCGAGCATCTTCAGGGGTCTTCCCTGTGGTCTTCTTTGGGGGTCTTCTCATTGAACAGATTTCAATTTTTGTAGACGGTGCACAGGCCAAAGTGATGTTGTTAAGTACCTCGGGGGATAAGTCACCTAGAACCTCCACGTCCCGTCCAGGGACCAGACATGGAGTTTCCAGAGGTCTGGATGAGGGTGCCAAAGGGTGCCCCGTCTCTGAGAAAGAAGGTCCTTCCTCATAGGAATGGGCCAGAGAGGAGTGAGAGTTCTGGGAACCAGGTCCGGTTGGGCCAATAGGGCGCAACTAACATAACCTGCTCTTTGTCCTCCCTGATTTTGCACAGTCTGTGCAAGTAGGCTCATTGGGGGAAACACATATTTGCGAAGGCCCCGGGGCCAGCTGTGAGCCAGTGTGTCTGTCCCGAGTGTTCCCTCAGACAGGGAGTAAAACAACTGGCAGAGGGAGGTTTCTTGTGAGGCAAACAGGTCTACCTGAGCCTCTCCGAACTCTCTCCAAATCAGCCTGGGGGTGGAGTCGCCACTCTCCTGTCAGCGGACCTCAAGGGCTCGGGACACGGTGGAGGATTCCACATGAGCCCAAACCTGCTGGCGGCCCGGGAAAGCATAGCCATCATTTCCGGGTCCGAATCGGGCACAGCTGTCACTCCCAGGGGAGGCAGCTGTGTCGAATCATCATCCACGAAAGTGTCAGGCTCACCCTCTGATGTAGCGAAGTGCGGGATGAGTGAGGGTTCCTAGGGGGTTGGTTCCCTGAGGGAAGAACACTCACCATAACCCTCAGATCACCAGTGCCCCTGCTCAAAGCAACCTGAGGAGTCTAGACCGCAATTCCGCGATGGTCATCCTCCCGCAATGGGTACATGACTCATCTACAAACGCTGCCTCAGCGTGCCTTGAGCCCAAGAGCGCGATACAGCGCTCATGACCGTCCCGAGGCGCCAAGTAACGACCGCATCCAGAAACACACAAGTAGTACGACATCTTTAAAAAGACGCAAAACTACTTGCGCGTGCTCTTTTAGGGACTTGCTAATTTTAAGTGCCGAAGCACACAGGGGAATGGTCACCGCACACAGACAGGGAAAGAGTGCAGCCTGTCGTGTTCACTCTTTCTTTGAAGCCGCCCAACAGCTGTGAGAACAGCTTTTAAGCGCTCTAATATAGCGCACCGTCACCAGCCGTCAGAACGGCTTTTGAAGCTGGTTCTTTTAAACGGTTCGTATTGCTCAGAAAAAAAACAAGAGAAATAAGAGAGAGATCGACCCGCTGCCGTGCTGTCCATCTGAACCGGAATGAAGAGCAGTCCTTTAGAAAACCGCTGACTCGTGTCACCACACTCGCCTGGAGGCACCATGAAGGTTCGGCTCTGAAGCGAAAAGCTAAAGATGCAACGCACCTGCTGCTCATTATATACCCGCACTGTGAGGTGAGCAGCTAATGGATATGATTGTATACCAATGTGCATTTGCTCGTTTTAGTTACACTCGAAGTAGATTGGCCTCTCTAGAGATTCCTATTCGTCGGTCTGTCCGACATACGTCAAACATGACCGACTGAATAGGAATATTTTCTTAGTAGTTTTCCATTCTCCATAAAATCTTGAATTTTTTTGAAAAAGTATTTCCTGTCATATTTGATCAATTTGTTGCATCGTTGCTCAATTAAAGAACCAATTTCTTTAAAAAAAAAAATATATATCACTAATCCCAAACAACACAGCTCAAGAAGCAGCCATCATTAAAAGAAACGCAAGAAAAAACACAGCAACATTTCTTGAATTTAGTTCCATATTAGTTCCATATTCACACAACCTTCCACTGCATCGATCTTCAATCTCTCAGATGCCATGATACGAGCAAGAAAACTAAAATGTAAATAAACACGCCGGCACAATCTTTTCCAAAATAGAATTAGAATTAAAATAGAATCACAGAGATATGCTTTCTATTCTCTATCTAGAGGTTTGAAATCTCAGATGAAAGATGTGCACCCCTGTAAAATCCTGTGAGGAGTTCTGGAGTTTTCCCTACTAAATCCCCCCTGGGGAATACTAAAAAATAAAAAAATAAATAAATAAATAAAGGATTTCCAGTTTCATAACACCCGACAAACATACGGAGAGAGACGATGGGAAATGATTGGAGAAATTTCTCATGCGCGTGTGAATTTATTCTCATTTAGTCTCCACTTTGCAGCACTTTTTGTACTCAATTTTTGAATTGAAGTGGTTAGAAGCGGTGAAAACTGTGAAACGTGTTGTTGCTCTAATAATACAGAAACAGATGGAGAGAAGACGAAAATAAAGAGGAGTGTATAGACAGAGAGGTAGACTTACACTCATCTCGGCCCGTTCCAGAAGCCTCTTTCTGTCTCTCTTGCCCTCCGCTATGTGAGCGAGTAAACCTCCCTGTCCCAAACCAAACTGCTTCTGTCTAGATCATCAGTCCATCAGGGAAACTAAAGCAAAACAAACAGAACAAAATGGAGTCATGAAATGAGAATGGGGTGAGGGGAGAACACACAACAACCAAACTGCAACAGAATTATGGGATTGAGCAGACATCAAATGAAAATGGGTAAAATGACTCCAAAAGGTAAAAAGGCATAAATTAGAAACCTGTAAGGCTGAAGGACAGATGTGCTGTTCAGAAAGATATCTGAATTCTGAACCTGAACACTAGGTCTGAAATCTTTAGGCTGTTCGGTTTCTTTTGAACTATTGCATTCCTGAATGTAAATATATGCATACATGTGCATATATTCATCGTAAAAAACTAAATATGAATAGTTTGATATGATGATACAATGGCTATATAGCTCCACAAGAGTAAATAAACATCATGAGCAGGGTCAGAAATTAACCCAGGCTCTGAAAGTGAAACATGGGGTTAAAACAAATGTGCCTATACATGCAATTTACTGCAGTTTCCGGCTGAAACAAGCACTAATGGCAGTAAAACAACAATCACACAAATCATGATTACAGTCGGATTGTCAAAAGCGTTGACTTCGAAGTCGGTACTGAAATTTCTAAAATGTGACACCAGCATTTCCTCCTAGTATTTTAAACACTTAAGCAGATTCTGATTAACTTAAACACCTCTGATTGGCCGTTGTGTTCACGTACTCAACAGATACATCTGTATTTGGCTGCAACGATCAACGCTTCAATATGTTGTAAATAGATAACGCTTCAAAGAGCCTTAAAGATATCTACTTATGACATATTGAAGCGTTGATTATTGTAGCCAATCACAGACATATCTGTTGAGTATGTGAACACAACGGCCAATCAGAGGCGTTTAAGAATCTGCTCAACAGCGCTTAAAATTCTGGAGTGAAATGCTGGTATCCTCAGACTTTTAAAAGGAATAAAGTGAGAAAACCTTTTGTTAACACTATCGGTTAGAATTAGTGTAGGTGGGTTGATATTTTCAAATGCAACGCTCAACAGACATTTAATTTGACATCGCATCTGTGTCAGAAAAAAAAAACAGAATTTGCATTTAGCTCCACTGTCCACTCACTAGACATTTCACTTTGAAAGGGTTGCAAAAAGTGCAATATCATTTTGCAGAAATGTCGCCACAGGCACAATTTTCTAATGAGCCTGGCTTGGAAACATGCCCTAGAAATTCAAAACGTGAGGGCAAACAATGTGCCGAACTCTATTCTAGTTATGCTACACGAATACCACATAAAATATGACAGTCAGTCATTAAAATCACAAAACAGCCTCCTTCAGGGTGATACGAGATACGAGACATTATCCCGCTCACATTTATTAACAACAAAATAGGAAAATAATATCAAATGATAATATGGCCACGAAAAAGAGCTCTGTTAAAGCAAATACTGAGCAGAAAATCAAACTTGCTTGGTTGGTTAATGCAAAAATGCCAGAAATGTAATATGCACACACAAAAAATGCCCCTGCAAATAGATTATTATCTAGGCCTACAGAGTAGTATAAATATTGTAGAAAACATCAGCTGGAAAAACACTGAATACATAGAAAACATTCTGACAACTTCAAAACCGTAAATACATTCAAATTCATGGTGACAGATTTCAGTAGAGACCTGCATAATTTAACACGGGGACCGGCAAATTATTTCAAATGCATTCCAGCAGAGCATTTATTGTGTTATGGTGTGTCATACATTATTTAAAGACACTTTTGTGTTGGATATTCATTTAATTTGTCTTCGTGTATGTCATTGTCAAATTGTTCTTTTTAAAAAAAGAGATCCAAGTGAAATTATGGATGCCGACAAACAACAGAGAGTTTTCCACATGCAGAGACAAGTGCGTACTGTAAATGTCAGCGGCTAAAACAACCTTCATGCTCCTTTATCCTAGCTTGGGTGCACACCAGAAAACTACAGGAATGCAACTTACAGTTTGGCTCTGCACATTAAAACTGGGATGCATACAAGAAAGTTTTTTTTCAACCCATAACATTTTTTAATGGAATATTTCAGTATTTATTATAAATGACTTATCAGTACACATCATTTTTTTTATTCACTGATGACGTGTTCACTGTCGTGAGGGCGGGGGAAACTGTCACTGACCAATAGCAACTCCCCATGGACAAAATCAAGCCCCGCCCTGCATTTTTTTCTCCGTTTCACGTATGCGTAGCACAATTTGGAAGAAAAGAACCGCAACTCCGTTTCATGCCGACTTCAAAATATTAATGTCTGGTTGAAAATGCTATAGTAAACCGTCTGGAAATTTGTGAAAGAAGAAAATTTTCAAGGTTGCTCATCCATTTGACCCCTAGATGAAGAATTCAGGTGCTATTTCTTGCAAGTACATCATGACTAAGAGAAAGATCCTGCTGAGACACTGTAAACTCTCTCTCAGCCGTTACTGAAACTCCCGCAGGGAGGATAGATTCGGTACACAGGCTTTATGCTTGCTTTTGCCCTGAAACTTTCACAGATTCTGCCTGCAATCAATAATTGAACACAACTTTAACACTGAAGCTTGTGCTCAGCACCTCAGGTTTTCACAGCAGAATCTTTCATGAGGAAATAGTCGGGTTTACTCCATAAAAGCTTTAGCAACTGAACAGACTGTTAGGCACTTAGCAATACAATCTGAGAAAAGCTATTGAGACTTGTTTCGGAGCGTTCATTAAAAGGGACACAATAATAAAAACCTAAAAAGATTAGGTAAATTGGATGCAAAACAGACTATACCTTTCAGAGCACAAATATTATGTATTAACACATTAGTCTCAACATGAACTAAAACAGCCCGTTTAATCCTTAGTTTACACACGAAAACTTAAAATTAGAGAGCAAAAGGCCTCACTACAACTTTCTCAATGTAAAGTAGGCTACTTTCTATATTGCTAATGTCAATCCTTGAAAGTTTTTCACTATGCAGCAAATCCCATTTTTAATTGTCTGGTATTTTTAGTTACAGCTGCAGAATGAATTCAAAAATTGTAATCCTTGTGCAGCGATAAGTGCAGAGGTTGAAAACTATAGCGGCAGTCTTCTCTGTTCTTCACTGAAAGTCCAATAAATCCAATTCCCCAATAAAAAAAGAAACAACAGTTTAGGCTAATTCAGTAGTCAGAGTCATCGGAAAGGTTAAATGGATCCTGGAGGATTTCATGGCTAAGTAGATGTAAGGCTAAACATTATTAAATAAGAAATATCCCTGTGATACTTTCACATTAAATTCATTCCTGCTGAAAAAGAACGGACAATAGAAAATAAAAAATAAAACACCTTGGAGGGTTAGTTCATGCAAAAATTTAAATTCTGTCATTTACTCACCCTCGCGTCATTCCAAACCATCTTCGGAACATCTTTGTAATGAAATCTGACAGACTTCTTGAATGAATCTCTTGACTGAATGATTCAATGACAAGTACATTTTTTAACAGTCATTTAGCGCCAACTACTGGAATTAAAATGTAACGCTAAAATCGTTGTTTGAAGCGCAAAGTTACTTTCACAAGGCAACATTTTGATTGCTTCCATAAGTGATCATTTGAACAGAAATTATGATACCGTGTGGTTGAAAAGACCTACACATGACAACCGCTCTCTCTGGATCAGCGAGAACACATTTGAATTTTTTCTGGTGTGATTTTGTCAAATATTTAATAGACCTAAGCAAATTCGTTGTCAGTTAGGAATAAGATCATGTGGATGTTTGATTCGAGATTGTGATCTTTAACGATTAATCGTGCAATGCTGCGTTATACACACGAATGAACCTCCGTTTACCACAACTAATGTGTGTTAATGAATGTTTATATGTGACTAAAACTACACGATCTCCTAGTACTGCATATCTCATATATATATACACACACACACATATATATACACATATACATATA